>VMDO01037262.1:0-14466 GCA_007922755.1 Pedetes capensis | reverse complement strand
TCTGATTCATAGTAATCACAATGCATATTTTTTTCCCTAATAGAAGATAACCTATTGGGTACTATATCCATTGTCATTATTTCACTAGATGTACTACTATATTGGCTAAAACATTACTTTCATTTTTCATACAATACTCAGATATATTTCAAAAATCTATACAACATACAGTTCAAAGTCCAAACACTGAAATGGGCAATAGGTACGATTTCATACTGAATGGGAAGAATCTAGTCTATTTGTTTCCTGGTAATATTGAGATAAATTAATTTGTAGTACAAATGAAGCTAAGGATTCAGCACAGGGTTTGAAAACAAGAACAACAACAACCACAATCAAACACATATTGTCTCCATCTTTCCTCAGGTCATAATATCCTAACAGATTAATGTTGTTGTTGTTAGGTGCCATCCAGTTGGTATCCGACTCGTAGCGACTCTACGTACAACAGGTGAAATATTATTGTGAGTGCTTCTCCACTGTTCATAGGGTTTTCAATGGCAGATTGATTGTTGGGAGTGGGTTGCCAGGTCCGTCTCCCAAGCCTATAGTACCTGGTGTTCCCAGGTGGTCTCCCATCCAAGTACTAACCAAACCTGACCCTGCTTAGCTTCCAAGATCTGATGGGATCAGATGCTACAGGGCTACGGCTTCAGGCAACTGATTAATAGTCCCTCTCAATTTATGGACTATGTTAAACTCATGCTCTTTTCTTGCTTCGTCCTTGTAGCAAAATATCTATTTGCCTCACCTTGGTTTAAGATATATGTCAACATGTGAATTCAATATTTTCTTGAAAATTTTAGCCTTGTGAACAATAAACACCTATAAAGAATCAATTTTCACTAATTTAAGAGATTTTAAGGCTGGAAATAACCATATGAAAAAAAGTTTGAATGTTTCAGAAAAATCCTTAGAAACATGCACCATTCAATTACTAATTATTTTTTTAAATCTCCTTTGCTAACGCCTATGTGACCACCCCAGTGCATGTCAGCTATTCACTTCCTTTCACATCAGACTCACTTTAGAAGTCTGTGAGATTGAGTTTTGAAAGTCAAGAATACACATGGTTTGGGAGAGAACTTGAATTTTACCTTACTGTTACTGTCCAGGTGGATCCATGTCTCCAGTATGATAGAAATCAGGCATGGTCTAGTTTTGAAGTAGAAGCAAAGTGAAGATTGATTACATGAAAAGAGTACTGCAAGGCATACTGTAGGCTTCTGTTGTGAGGTGCTATCAGCTCAGGTCTGACTCATAGTGACCCTATGTAGAACAGAACAAAACCCTCTCCAGCACTGTGCCATGCACACCATCCTTTTTATGTTTAATCCCATTGTTGCTGTCACTGTGTCAATCTATCTATTTGAAGGTCTTTTTTTTTTCATTGATCTGTCACTCTCCCAAAAAAGATGTTCTTCTCCAGGGCTTGGACCCTCTCACAAAATATCCAAAGGCACAGTAGTCTAAATTATCAGTATGGAAAGAATAGCTACCCTAACAGCAGAGTAGGCCTGAATCAGAATAGTATATTTTATTTTGTAAGGAGCAGTTTGAATATTTGTACCTTTCCTGTGTAGGGTCTTGAATATTTATTTATGCCTCTCTTAGGAAAGGGAAGTGACTTCAGTGCTCATGTTCCACTTTACACAGGGTTCACAATGAGTGTATATCCCCCAAGGGATATATTTTTCTTTTCTTTTCTTTATTACCATCTAAGGACTGAACGTGTGCCTTTGTAAATGCTAGGTAAGCACCCTACCACTGAGCTACATCCCCAATGAAGATTTATCTTTTATTATAATAAGGAAGCAAAGGTTATTGTTAGACAAGGGCTTCTAGTTTCTGGAAAATCCTGAACTCCCTTGAAGCAGAAAGGGGTAGCAGGGGCTCAGGGATAAAAGCTTTAATGTGTTGCTTTTCGTGCCTTAAGAAGCTAGTGATGCCACATCTATAGACATGTAGTTTGTGTTAGGAGAGCTGCCGCTTGTGGTTTTGACAATCCATACCTCCTCAGGTCTAAGAGGACATCTCTCCTGCCTGTCGCATTATAATATGTTTCATAACAATATCATGGTGAAAAGGGAAATCAAGAAATTACATTTTCAAATTTATTATGTACCCACTCACTTTCTATAGTTTTAAAATTCTTACTGCAATGTTTAAAGGTGTCCTGCAAAGCAACATTGTGGAGGATATGCAAAGAAGTTAATGTATTATATACCTTTCATGTGTCAGAAGATAACAATTATTATTTTAACAAACAGGATTTTTAAATGCTGTTAAGTATATTCACACCTTGGTTTACTTAAATTTCACAGATAAATCCTTCAGGGGCCAAATTTATTTATCCCAGTTTACAAAGAGGAAAAATGATAGTGACTGGTAGCATAGGATTTGTACAGAGAAGATTTGGCTCAATAGTCTCTACTCTTACTCACGCCACAATGTTGCCTGAGGTTCATCTCAGGGCTATGACTTTAACCAGCCTTATTAAGCAATTTATTGACCTCTTAGAGATCGTTGATGAAAATAGGGATTAGAATAATAACATCAGCATTTATTGATGATGCATTTTATTTTATTATTATATTGTATTGTATTGTATCTTATTTTATCTTAATTTTTGGTACTGGAGACTTTAATCCAGGGTATCATGCCTGTGCTACAAGCACTATACCTCTAAGACAAAACCCCAGCCCACTTTTTCCTTTTTATTTTGAGACAGTGTTTCACTAAGTTACACAGGCTTCCTCTGACCAGAAACTTGTGATCCTCTTGCGTCCACCTCCTGTATCAGTGGGACTATAGCTGTACACCACCTTGCCTGGCTATTCTGTATTCTGATCAGCATTTTTGATGCTCCTGTATTAGCTTTGCTGACTTTTTTGCCTCAGTTTCTTTATCTGTGAATTGGTAAAAATTATCTGCCCTCCACTGATTTCAAGAAACTTGTAAGGATGCAGTAAGATTAATGTAAGAAGAGTGTAAAATAATAAAAGCTACAATTTCTTACAACTATGATTTTAAAGTATTAAATTTTTTAAAATATTTTAAAATAGTCTATTGAAATGGATTTATTTATTAGAATATTCCTCAAAGCATATATATGCCTGTGTAATGTCATGAAATGGTAAATTATTTTCTTTTGAGGACTAAAACTTCAAATTCTTTAACACATTTTGCACATCCTTTATATTCTTAATACACTCAGATGTGAATAACATTTCAGATCTTTCAAGATTCTCTTTTCTAAATTTTACTTATTCATCTGGACAAGGTCCAATTTGAGCAAAATCCTTGAGATGCTCAGAAGTAACTTGGGTATGAGCAGTGCAGATATTTTCCAGAGTTTTTCCTGGACTATCTGCCTATTATCTCAGTTTTTCTTTGTGATAAACATTTAATGCTAAATTGTAACTTTTTTGTAAGTTTTTATTGGCATCCACATCTAATTAATACTGGCTTTTGAATATATGTACCAAAATCTCTAGATGATTATCTTATAAACCATTTCTATAAAGCTAGAAATACATGTCATCCCATTTATAAGTAAATTTAAACAAGTTTTGAGCCTAACAAAGTATATAACAGTATGGATTTGGACACAAAGAAACAAAATATCAAAAATTTCCAAATTTATGTCTGCACAGGTGTATGTGAGTGTATATGTGCCCACAGTGCCACATTCTTAAATTTGAGATCACTATTGTGACTTGTATAAATATGAATCAGGTAATATATGAGTAATTTTTATATCAACTACTAAATAAAATCCTTGCTTCTCACTCAGTCTCCTTTTCCCCTTTCAAAAGTAATAATGTTTGTATTCTGTTTTTTACTGCCTTCCAAATAGCTACTTCAGAAATTAGAAAGTAGTAAATCATCATAAATATTCACTTAAAAACATACAGCAAGACAATGAATAAATTAAGATGATCAGTAAAAGAAAAAAAATCCTGTAAAAACTAAATCCTATACTGTCTTAGGGTTGCTATGAGTCAGACACAACTCTATGACACCTAACAACAACACACATTGTCTTAAAAACTAGTTGAGATGGTGTATTGGAAGATACTATCTCAATTAGCTGACTTTAAAAGTTCATTTTGTTGTAAAGATAGGTGTTAACCCTCAAACCAGTTGAGGTCAGTATTTATTTCAAGATTGGAAGAATCAAAGTTACTCTAAGTTATTTGATTGTAACTTGCCCTAAAATACAAAATGCAAAATTCTAATGGACATTTTCTTTGAAGTGATAGATATAAACCCAACTTAAAGTACCCAGGAATTTCAAATCCTAGGTGGAACTATACTCTATCAGGGATAATATCTTATTCAATAATATCTACATATCATAGTTAGAAACGTGTTACATTTTTATCCCTGTATAAGAAATTCCTTATTATACTTCTATAGTAAAGAGCAATCATGCCTGTATAACAAGTGGAAACTCTCCTTATATGTCACTGTATTTGTGTAGATGTGCTTACAAAATCTTTGATTTAAAAAAGCATTTCTAACCCAGTGTGAAACTTTGTTTATTGAAGAATGAAATTAATGTTTTCATGTTAACATAATTTCATTTCTTAAACTGTTCTTCAAATATAATAGAGGTAATTTCATTTCCTACAGGATTACTTATTGATATTTCAACTATTCTCCAAGTTATGCAGGGAATAACAAAGGATTTTGCCCAGCCCCTTATCCTTGTGCATCTTATATGCAGTGTCCATAATCATCTCCTATAGTTAACAGAAGAGTCCGGAAGCTACGGGTCGGTGTTGCAAATGTGGATTTAAGATCAAGAATATGATGAAACAATATTAGAGAACTTATTTATTGTAGGTCAAGATTCTAAATTCAGCTTCAGTAGTTTCAACTTCTTTTGAAAATGAAAGAGTATCTTGACATTTTCTTTTGGAGCATATAAGTGTTTTTCTGCCTTCATAGAAATTTATGATTTTAAAAGTAGATGTAGCAAAGTAAACACTTAAATGTTAGATCTTTAGGATAGATATCAGTGAGAAAAGTAAAGTTCAAGAAGTTTTGAACTTAATTGTACTCACCTGTATATATTTAAGAAGATAAGATGATGTAGGTTGAACAGGAGTATGTGAAGATGAACTTTGTGTAAGTAAACAGCACTAGAATGCACAAATAATTATTGCAGTGATTTCCACATATTAACAGAACAAATTGTGCTCTTTGAAGTTTCTTTCAATGGCATATATTAATTATTTGACTTAGAAATTTAATAACAACAAATGTGAATTATTTCTAGATGAAAATTTTAATCCTTAAAAACGGTTTTCATGACTATTTAGATGAGACCTCAACAACATAACTTACTAGTTACACAGATGTTGTCACAGGGAGACTATGAAACCTTCATGTTCCATTTCATTATAAGTAGGGTGACAATGGCAGTGCTAGCCACAAATTGTTTTAATGTAATTTTAAAAGGTAATCCATTTGAAGAGTTCAGAAAACTATCAACCTCATAGGTGCTCAGTGATTTAGTTATTAAGTTAAATATATTTTCCACATTTTAAGGATAAACATGTCAACAGTTTTCATAAATTCAGAACTTAAAATTTATGATTTCCAGAAATCCACATGGTATGAATCTTTATATTTGAATCATGTTTTTGATGTCAAGTTTTCAAGCCTAAGCTTCCAAGTTGTACAAGTTTTAGATTGCTAACAATTAAACTAAGTAAAATGTAAGTGGGTTGAAAAATACTGTATTTTTCCTACACATGTGACATATTTTCACAATTTTAGGAGATAGGAAGATGAAACATTAACTTTCCAAGGCCACTGTATCCCATTTTTGTAGTAGTTCATACGTAGATGTCAAAGACAAGAAAGCAGAAATAGAAATGTGGGCACAATTTCATCATCTGGAAACAGGTGCATTTCCAATTGAGGTTTTCTTGAAAAATGCTGGAAGAACACAACTCTTTGCTTATGGCAAACATTTCTCCCTTGTTTTCTATAAAGAGATAATATGAGTCATCGAAGCTAAATTCACAAGTCAAACCAGATTAAAAGCTAAAATGTTACAAACCTCTGACAAAAGAAAAAAAGAAAAAGAAATTTCACACCAAAAAATTGTTGTTGTTAGGTGCCGTCGAGTCGGTATCCAACTCATAGTGACCCTCATAGGGTTTTTCAATGGCTGACTGTTTCGGGATTGCCTTGGGAGTGGATTGCCAGGCCCTTCTCCCATTTTTGCAGTGCTGGGAATTGAACTCAGGACCTCAGAGACTGCAGCACAGCACTCTACCAACTGAGCTAAATCCCAGCCCCACATCAAAGAATACTAACATACATAAAAGATTTTTCTCAAGCAATTGAGTTTGTAGATCCATTTGGGTGTCAATAAAGAGAACATTTGAGCTACATTCTGTTTGTATCTGAAGCTTTCCTTTTAGGCAACTACCAAATGAATTCTGTTTTAGAAGCAATTTTCCTGGAGCACTTCTAAATATTAGTAGACAGTTTCTCATGAGTCTTCACTGTGGTAATCTGTGGATCTAATCTCTGACAAGACATGAACAAGGATGTTTTATTATTTCTGAGTGAAATAAAATATAATGTGAATATATTGTTACAAGCAGGTAAAGTTTTTTTTTAAATTAGTTCCATCAAACATACTGTTTTGTAAAATAAGGTTTTAATATGTTGTCATGCCCTTGTAACTGAACTAATAATATCTCCTGAAAAAATAAATATCCTACATAAAATACTGCTTGCCAAAAAAAATCTGTATTTCTTGCCAGGAATGTGGCAAAGCCAAATGTCATTGATTATGGCATAATGCACTCTAATCCTCATCCATCTGTTCTGGACCTGATGTACAAATCAATATATTCTTTGCCTGCAGAAGCCCAGGGCAGTCCCTAGATTTAGATACACTCTCTCTAGATTGCTGATGTGATTAAAGAATAATCATTGTCATTTGTAGAAATTTAATTGTCCAATTTAGTACAGAAAGAAAGTTTGTACTTCACAAAAGTCTTTCTGACTTAACTTTTGTCTTCAATTTTTGTTTCAGTTCCTGAAATTCTATTATGGGACAGTTTTAATAATTATATCTTTTGATAATTCCAGTTTAAGCTAAAAGATATTTGGTCATCTTGGTTTAAATACAAACACTGGTACAATGTAACTTTTCTTAAATTATCAATAAATACATATGATGGAATATTACAATGTAGTTTGCAAAACACTTTACAACCTCTGCTTTACAGAGTAGGAGGTATTATGTGCTTTTTATAATTGTGAATAATTTTATAGGTTTGGGGATTGTTTCAAATGCATTTAAACATATTGAAAGAAAGTTTTCTTTCTTGACTAAAGATAAAAACTATTAAACATATATTGCAATACCAAGACATTTTTAAAATATTTTGCAAATTACTCAGCTTTAATAATGTTGTGTACATTGGTATGAAGTTTGAGAAACAAAGCATAAATTGCTCTTCAATTAAAATAATGTCACATAAAACAGAAAAAACCTTGCTTGAAAATAATTCTCACTCTGTGATAGAGTGTGATCACTGAGCAAAATCATAATAAATTTTATTTCTCTTCTGTTTTTGTTAGTAATGTGACTTTTAGGAATGATAAATACAAAAATTCCCCAAGCTCCTTTCTGTCTTTCAGAAACATTTTCTTTCTTGAGATAATTTTTATTTTTTTATATCATGATGCCTAGATTAAGTCATTATGCAGAAAGAAATATCTGCTGAGAGGTAAATTGGAGAAAGTATAGCCTTTTCAATAAATTGTGCTGAGAACTTGGATATCTGCTTGCAGAAAAATGAAAACAGACCCACACCTCTCTATATGCACAAGAGTTAACTCTAAGTGGATAAAAGACTTCAACATAAAACCAGAAACATTAAAATTACTAGAAGGAAGAAAGGCAATACACTCCAACGTATAAGCATAGGAAAGCATTTCCTTCATAAGACTCCAATTGCCCAGGAAATCCCAACAAGAGGATAAATGGAATTACATGAAATTAAAAAGCTTCTGTATAGCTAAGGAAATAATCAAGAGAGTCAAGGAAGTCCCCACTGAATGGGAAAAAATTTTCTCATCTTATACATTGGACAGATGATTAATTTCCATAACTTATAAAGAACACAAGAAAACAATTCCCAAGAAAACAAATAACCCAATATACAAATGGGCAAAGGAACTGAACAGATAGTTCTCAAATGAAGATGCTCATAAAGCCAAGAAACACAGGAAAAAATGCTCAATATCACTAGTAATTAGGGAAATGAAAATCAAAACAACTCTGAGATTCCATCTTACTCCAGTAAGAATGGCCAGGATCAATAAAACAAATAACAACAAATGCTGGTGAGATTGCAGAGAAAAGGGAATATTCTTACACTGCTGGTGAAGTTGTAAATTGGTTCAACCACATTGTAAATCAATATGGACATACCTCATAAAACTAGAAATAGATCTACCATATGACCCAGTTATACCACTCTTGGGAATATACCCGAAGGGAGATGAGTCTTCATACCACAGAGACACCTGCATCTCCATGTTCAACACAGCACTTTTCACAATAGCAATGATATAGAACCAATAAAAGTGCCCATCAACAGAAAAGTGGATAAAAAAATTGTGATACATAGACACAATGGAATACTACTCAGCAATTATAAAAATGAAATAATGTCATTTGCAGCTTGGAGAACATCATCTTAAGTGAATGAACACAAGCCCCCAAAGAGAAATACCATATGTTCTCACTCATATGTGGGAGCTGAATCAAAGGAAGTAATGATTGGAGAAGACAGGAGAGGGAGGAGGGCCAAAAAGGAGGGAGGAAGGGGGGAGAGGTCAACCTCAATGTAAATTGCACAACTTTATTAGCATGGGAAATAATAATAATACCAATAATACCAAAGGATGGCAATAATGCAAATGGACTAGATCACTCATGTGATACTGCTGAAAATGTAAAAACATAGCTCACTACAGAAAAAAGTTTAGACTTAAATCAAAATCAGGATGCAGGTATATAGATAAATGTTCCCACAAAAGGCATAGAAGTAGAAAGGAGATCATTGGTGGGGAGGTGGGGATTGGGGAGGAGGGTCTGAGAGGGTAAGGGGGAAGTTATATGAGCAATGTACAACGAAATACATATATGGAAATGTCACGTGGAAGCCCATGTCAGAATGAAACCCATTAAATTGTACATTAAAAACTTCCAATAATAAAAAAAGAAATCTCTGCAGAGAAGACATAGTGTTTCATAATGAGGCAAAATGAAATTATTGGAATACAGATCTTGTTGATAGCATGTTATAATAATATAATGTATTATATGACTTGCCAGTTTAGTAATAAATAAAGTACTGGTTTATGTAGTGATACAAGATAAACTAACTAAAATGCAGAATTTCAACAATTATTCAAATACTTACATTACAAAAATTAATTTAAGCATATATACACTACATTGAATATTTGATTTTTCATGCTTTACACTTCCAGTGTATATTGATACTGTCATTTAAAATGTTATGAGATGAGGAGGCCTGAAATATATGTTTTCCTTCTGAACAGTGTGGAGGGAGTTGGAAGTAAATAAATAAGTGACTGGTAGCAAATAAAACAAGTATTTCATGATTCTTGTTAAAGCACATTAAGAAAGACTTTATGCTGGACCATCGTGATAGATGTAGAGTCCACTACAATGGGATTTTGCATTGGGAGAGAGAGATTGGACTTGTCCCTGAATATAATATCAGCAAGTGGGAACTTATTCCTAACAAGCAAGCTGGAAGTCAGTAGATGGAAAATTACTAAAAGGCAATATCAGGTGTTGAAAAGATTCTGTCTAAATTGCCCTAGGAGGATTCTTGATGAAGACAGACTGTAGTAATCAGATATCACCTGAGGAAGGTGGAAAATGAGAACTCAGTTATTGGTCAGATATTGTGAGTAAATGATTTTGAGAGTGTGGGGAGGTTCATGCTAAACTGATTTGTCAGAGTCATTTGACAAACCCAGATTCCATAAAGAAATATATAGATGAAAGCAAGAGAAGTTTCTGGAGCCTGACAAAAGTTTGATGAAAAAAATGGATTTTTGTCAATGGATAAACTCTTACATATTCATTCTCCCCCTCTCTCCCTCCCTCACCCTCCTTCCTTCTCTTCCCTTCCTTCCTTTTTCCCTCCCTCCATCACCCACATTCTCTCCTCTCTGTCTCTCCACCTCCACTCCTTGGGAAACTGATATATTCTGTGAATCTGCCCTTTCTCTCCAATGCTTGTCTAGAACAGCTCCTTGAAATAAAGAGTTGAAGATAAACATTCAAAATCTCATTATCTCATCTCCATCACTTGATCTAATCTAACACTTTAAAAATAAAAGATACATTTAAAAAGTAGAAGTCTGTTTAATGGAAGTAAAGAATAAAAACAAAAGCAACAGAAATATTGGCATCAAATTCTCTACATCCATAGTCAGTGAATGGATAATTACTCAGAGGAGACATCAGGATATACAGATTTTTGCTAAACTAGCCTAAAAGAATTCCTCCAAAAGGAAGACCAAGGGATTATACTGCAAAAATGGAGGATGACAGCACTTGCAAAGCATGCAGGCATGAGGCCCTGGGTTCAACCGCCAGTCCCGCAAAAAAAAAAAAAAAAAGTATGTGTGTGTGTGTGTGTGTGTGTGTGTGTGTGTGTGTGTGTGTGTGTAGGATGAGAAACTTTGGTGGATAACAAAGATGATGAGATATCAAGGACTGAGAGATAATTTAGCAGGATTCTTGGCTAAAACTGAATTAGGCAGCCCAAAGACAGGGTGATCATCAACCTTAAGGATAAGTTGAGAAGAAAGACTGAGAAAAGCCTGACTGAAGTTAGTTTGAGGAGGTTTTAGTTATCAATACTTTATATTTAAGATTTATAATGTTTAAGGGAAATTTAATTTATGTTCATTACACTATTATTTGTGGATTTTTTCTCTTGCCTTTATTGGTAAATGTTGGTGGCGTACAGAATAATACAGCATTTGCTTTTTCCATTATGCAACTATTTTATCACTTTTGGTTATACTTTTATCAACTTACAATGTTTATGGAATCTTTTGACTAATATATAGTAAAACTCATATGCATATTTGGGTTATGTTTCCCTATTTTTCCTATGTTCTCATGAAGTTGCATTGTTTACATTGAGATTATCCTTCCTCCCATTATCCCTCTACATGTTTTTACTCCCCATCCCACCTTCTGCAATCTGAGCTTCCCTTTGCTAGTTCCCTCCCTCCTTTTTTCTACTCTTTATATTAACCCTTCTTTGCTAAGTTTAACTGTGCATTTTTATATATCAAATTATGTATAGCACTTTTTCTTCCTTTAAGTAAGATTCAGTCCCACATATAAGTGAGCTTGTGCTCATTCACTTAAGTTGTCATTTGTATACCAAAATAACATATAGCTGCCATATTTTTGCCAATGTTTTTATTTTATATTTTGAATTGGGATAATCAAACTCACAGACTTAGTAACAGAATCCAGAGTGAAATGAATTTTCTCTGATAATATGTTTGCATGTTTACATACATTTTTGCATTACCAACATTCTTGTTCTTTTTCATGTGTAAATATTATTTTTCTTGTAACAGCGCACATTTTCCTTTTTAAAAATGGGATATATTTTAATAGCACTTATTCTATCAGACAATAATGAAATGTATTATTTTCTTCAACATCAAAATGATATCAAGAAACTATTTACTGTGAAGAAAGTTCTTTTGAAATTGATATTAAATGAGCAATTGGAAACTCTTAGAAATTAAGAAAAAGATATTAGGATTTTCCTTAGCACTAATGGGCTCTTAGAGCATGTTGTTGTTGTTGTTGTTAGGTGCCATCGAGTTGGTATCCTACTCATAAAGACACTCATAGGGTTTTCAATGGCAGACTGTTTCAGGATTACCTTGGGAGTGGATTGCGAGGTCCTACTCCCATTTTTGTGATGCTGGGAATTGAACTCTAGACCTCAGAGACTGCAGTGCAGCACTCTACCAACTGAGCTAAATCCCAGCCCATTGGAGCATGTTGTTGTTGTTGTTAGGTGCCATCGAGTCAGTATCCAACTCATAGTGACCCTCTGTACAACGGGAAACACTATTGTCAGTGCTTCTCTGCTGTTCATAGGGTTTTCAATGGCAGATTGATTTTTGGGAGGGGGTTACCAGGTCCTTCTCCCAAGCCTACAGCTTCTGGTGTTCCCAGGTAGTCTCCCATCCAGGTACTAACCAGGCCCGATCCTGCTTAGCTTCGGAGATCTGACGGGATCAGATGCCACAGGGCTACAGCTGCAGGCATTGGAGCATATAGTGTATTTAAATTTAAGAAGTGGGGAAAGAAGTACAAGAGGAATATGAGTGGTAAGGAAGGGGGGATGAAAAAAAGAATCAAGGAGAGTGAAAGGAGAGTAGGCAAAGAGAAGGAAAGACTGTAAAATATAGAAGAAGAAAATGTATTCTCTGGCAGATTACCTAAATGCAAATATTTCTTAGGTGTAAATTTTTCATACGAAAGTAATGGTGGTAAGGAAATTTAGTAAACAACTTCCCAGATATCTATCCATTTTAATTTATTACCTGATATAACACTTTACACATATTATAATATATGATGCTTTATATGGATAGCAGACAAGTAATTACCAGCAAGTTAATACTTGTTGCCAGGGTTTCATTTAAAAATCTACCATTAAAGATCAAGTGAATAAGACCTTCCAAACCACTCCCAAAACAAGTAGCCATTGCAAACCCTATGGATAGCAAAGAAACACTGTCAGATATAGTGCTGGAAAATGAGGCCCCCAAGTTGGAAGGCACTCAAAAGACTACTGGGGAAGAGTTGCCTCCTCAAAGTAGAGTCTACTTTGATGACAGAAATGAGTAAAGCCCCAGGCACCTCCACTTGCTGATGTGGCATGACTCAAAACGAGAAGAAACAACTGTAAACATCCATTAATAATTGGAACATGGAATGTACATAGTATGAATCTAGGAAAACTAGAAATCATTAAAAGAGAAATGGAGCGCATAAACATTGACATTCTAGACATCAGTGAGCTAAAATGGACAGGCATAGGCCATTTTGAGTCAGACAGTCATATGGTCTACTATGCTGGGAATGATAAAATAAAGAGAAATGGGGTTGCATTTATCATCAAAAAAGACATTTCAAGATCTGTCCTGAAACACAATGTTGTCACTGATAGAATAATATCCATATGCCTACAAGGAAGGCCAGTTAATATGACTATTATTCAAATTTATGCACCCACCACTAAGGCCACAAATGAAGAAAGGGAAGATTTCTATCAGGTTCTGCAATCTGAAATAGATCAAACATGCAATCAAGACATACTGATAATCAGTGGTGATGGGAATGCAAAGGTTGGAAAAAAAGAAGAAGGCTCAGTAGTTGAAAAATATGCTCTTGGTGACAGAAACGAAGCTGGAGATCACATGATAGAATTTTGTCAGATCAATGACCTTTTCATTACAAATACATTTTTTCAACATCATAAATGAAGACTATACACATGGACTTCACCAGATGGAACCTATAGGAATAAAATTCACTACATATGTGGACAGAGACGATGGAAAAGCTCTATACAAAATGTCAAAATAAGACCAGGTGTTGACTGTGGAACAGACCATCAACTTCTCATATACAAGTTCAAACTGAAGCTGAAGAGAATTAGAACAAGTATACGAGAGCCATGGTATGACCTTGAGAATATCCCACCTGAGTTCAGAGACCACCATAAAAATAGATTTAATGTCTTAGACACAAATGATAGGAGACCAGAAGAGTTGTGGCATGACATAAAAGATATCATTCAAGAAGGAAGCAAAAAGTTCTTAAAAAGACAGGAAAAAAAGAAAAGACCAAATTACATGCCAAAGAGACACTGGACCTTGCCCTTGAACGTTGAGCAGCTAAAGTAAAAGGAAGACATTATGAAGTTCAGGAACTAAACAGAAGATTTCAGAAGGCAGCTGGAGAAGACAAAAAACAAATATTATAATGACATGTGCAAGGAGCTGGAGGCAGAAAACCAAAAGGGAAGAACATGCTCTGTGTTTCTCAAGCTTAAGGAAGTGAAGAAAAAATTCAAGCCTCAAGAGGCAATAGTGAAAGACTCTACAGGGAAATAGTAAATGATGCAGGAAATATCAAAAGAAGATGGGAAGAATACACAGAGTCATTATCCAAGAAAGAATTGGTAGATGACCAACCATTCCAAGAAGTTGCATATGAAGAAGAACCAATGATGTTGAAGCATGAAGTGGAAGCTGTCTTAAAGAACTAGTGAAACACAAGGCTCCAGGAATTGATGGGATACCAATAGAGATGTTTCAACAAACAGATGC
>VMDO01037261.1:0-14464 GCA_007922755.1 Pedetes capensis | reverse complement strand
TATGAGAAGTTGATGGTCTGATCCACAGTCAGCACCTGGTCTTGTTTTGACATTTTGTACAGAGCTTTTCCATCATCTCTTTCCACATATGTAGTCAATTTGATTCCTGTATGTTCCGTCTGGTGAAGTCCATGTGTATAGTCTCCGTTTATGATGTTGAAAAAATGTATTTGCAATGAAAAGGTCATTGGTCTGACAACATTCTATCATGCGATCTCCAGCTTCATTTCTGTCACCAAGACCATATTTTCCAACTACTGGGCCTTCTTTGTTTCCAACCTTTGCATTCCAGTCACCAGTGATTATCAGTATGTCTTGATTGCATGTTTGATCTATTTCAGATGGCAGAAGCTGATAGAAGTCTTCCCTTTCTTCATTTGTGGCCTTAGTGGTGGGTGCATAAATTTGAATAATAGTCATATTAACTGGCCTTCCTTGTAGGCATATGGATATTATTCTATCACTGACACCATTGTATTTCATGACAGATCTTGAAATGTCTTTTTTGATGATGAATGCAACCCCATTTCTCTTTAGTTAATCATTCCCAGCATAGTAGACCATGTGATTGTCTGACTCAAAATGGCCTATGCCGGTCCATTTTAGCTCACTGATACCTAGAATGTCAATGTTTATGCGTTCTGTTTCTCTTTTAACAATTTCTAATTTGCCTAGATTCATACTACCTACATTCCATGTTCCAATTATTAATGGATGTTTATAGTTGTTTCTCCTCATTTTGAGTTGTGCCACATCAGCAAGTTGAGCACGCTGGGGTTTTACTCCATTTCTGTCACTATGGTAGACTCTACTTGGAGGAGGCAACTCTTCCCCAGTAGTCTTTTGAATGCCTTCCAACCTGGGGGCCTCATTTTCTGGCACTATATCTGACAGTGTTTCTTTGCTATCCATAGGGTTTTCAATGGCTAGTTGTTTTGGGAGTGGCTCGCCCAGTCCTACTCCCTAGTCTGTCTTAGTCTGGAAGCTCAGCTAAAAACCTGTCCACCATGGGTAACCTTGCTCATGTCCGAGGTTACAGTGGCAGAGCTCTCAGCCTCATCACAACATGCAAGCCCCCACAGTGTGGCAAACTGAGAGACGTGTGGGGGGTGAGTGCACTACATATTATAAAAAACAAATAAATAAAAGGTTTTATTTGTCATGGACATTGCTGTGGTATACCCTCAGGAGGTGACATAGTATTATGGAGGGAACATTGGCTCAGAAAACAGACCATCTGGTTATGGGTCTAATCTATCATTATTGTGTCTCTTCTGGGATGCGGATGTGGCTCAGTGGTACAGCCCTTGCCTCGCATATGTGAGACCCTGGGTTTGATCCCCAGCACTGGAAAAAAAAAAGTTTCCTCTCTGGGCCTTTGTATCATCTTCTAGGGGGATGGTAATGGTGGTAATAAATTATATCAGTGTTTCCTAATCTATCTGATAGCCCAACTCACTTTAGAAACTTTAAAGTATATCACTTCCCAAGTGCTTATGAGCACATAGTTTTATTTAAGACAGGACTAGGAGGCAGTTTGGGAATCTGTATTTTTCAAAAGCCACCACCTGAGGCAATTCTGATGTAAAACTAAATTTAAAACCATGGACCAGAAGAGCTTTCAAGGGGTTCCTCCCAGTTCTAAAATTCCCCATCCTGTGATATACTGATTGTTGTACCAGATCCAAGTAACCCATGTTCCTTCCACTCCATCATCTTCACCTTATTCCCAGTCCTTCCAGTCCTTCTTAGAGAATGCCTTCCACCTTGTGTTAGTCAGCATTGTGTGTCACGTGGCAAAAACACCTGACAGAAACAAACTTATAGGAAGAATGATTTATTGGAGCTCAGGGTTTAGAAGATTTCAGTCCATAGAGGCAGGGCAGGCATGGTGAAAGGACAGAAAACAGGGTCTGTGGCAAAGAACATCACATCAGAGTGATCAGGAAGTAGGGAGAGCTTACCAGAACTGGTGGTCCAGGTAAAACCCCCAAAGGTCGGCATCCAGTGACCCACCTCCCCAAAGTTAGGTCCCACCTCCCAAAGTTTCATAGCTTCCCAGGATAGTGCCACCACCTGGGGAGGATATTTTCAAACACATGACCTATGGGGGACATTTTAGAGTCAAACAATAGCACAGGAAAGGGAAATAAAAAGAGAGGGGCTGTGCACTTTGATCTAGAACCTTCTGTTGCAGGAAGCAAGACCCACCAGGAAAAGAATCACCCGAACACCAACATTAATTAGAGGAAGAGGTTATATTGCCAGTGGAGCAGCAGTTATATTTTTAGTGTCAAAAGGCTGTTCTCCTTGAGTTATTCTTTCCTGTTCCTCATGTAGGACTTACAGACTAGTGGACAAAGGGATCTCTGTGTTTCTCCCTGACTGATTACTTTAAACAGTGCACAGGTGTTACAGAGCAATCCAAGCAGAAAGAAGAAAGTCCTTGATCACAAATCTTTGAAAAAACAACTTTTACCAGGAGCTATGTCCATATGGGGAGGACTTTATTACAGAGCCTCTGTGTCAAGAAAGAGGAGCTCCTGGCATTCCTTAGATAAGGAAGTGTAATCCTATTCCTTGATTTAGGGGAGTAGGGAATGTAAACTACCCAGTCTTAAAGTAGCCAAGGTTTAGTTAGGCTTTTCTTTCTCATATCAAATGAGGTCTTTTCTTCCTCATATCATGCTTCACCCTCCCATCTCCCTACTCTATCTTTACTGGACATTGTGTTCCAGAGGGCTGAACCTATAGGCTCCAGGGCTGGCCCTTGCATCCTAAGAGGATAACAAGGTAACAAAGCTCAGAAAGGAGAAAGACGTTTTGGCCCATTTCAGAATTTATACACAAACTATAATTTTATTCTATAGATTCTAGTCTCTTTTCAAAGGCATTTTATTTCCTGAGATGACACTCTGGGTATTTTGCATGCTAATTCCAAATTCTGTCAGATGCTCTATAAGGTCAGAGTTCTTAAAAAAAAAAAAAGTGTACCATATTCCCATTTCAATGCAAACTTTTGCATATTCAGTGATCACCTCCCTCCCTCCCTTCCTTCTTTCCTTCCTCCCTCCCTTCCTTCATTTCTTCCTTCCTCCCTCCTTTCTTTCCTATCTCCCTCCCTTCCTCCCTTCCTTCCTTCCTCCCTCCCTCCCTTCCTTCCTTCTTTCCTTCCTTCATCTCCTCCTTCTTCCATCAAGGAATGGCCTGGGACCGGGGTGTGCAGTTTGTGCAGGTGTGACCCTGGCTCTTCCCACCCATGTAGAGAGAAGCGGGAGTGCTCAGTTCACTGCACAGCCCAGAGAGAATGTGGCTCCCCAACCTTTTGCAGTTTTATGATGAGTCTTTCTCCATTTCACAAGTCAGTTATTACTTATGATTGATGCTCATCAGCCAAGCCCAAACAAACATGAGGCACACTCCACATACCACACACAGACACAAATATTTGCCTCCCTCACATGGGCTGGGGAGAGCATGCCATTTCCACCTGGAAGGAGCCACATGACCAGACCTGCCGCAGACTCTGCCCGTGGCAGAAGGAACAAGGGCATTCACCTTTTACTGTTCTGGGTTCCCAGGGCTAGCATCCATGGAAAGGGGGTCCACTACCAAGTGGAGGGGTCTTCTCTTGCCACCAGAGAAGATGTGGGAGTGGAACCCCCACTGCAGAGCAGAGTCTATGGCCAGCTTCCCCTTCCTCTCTTCCACCTGGCTAATGACAGGTCTTTTCCCAGATATATTTTTACCCTCTGGACAAATAGCAATTGGGACGAGTGGGACTTTTTATGAGTTGAGGTACTCGGGGCTGGAAAATAAACAGTTGGTTAATGAGCCATTCTTACGGAAACTGGCATAAATAATAACAAAGCAAACATCCTGTCTCTTGTGCCAATATCCCTGAGTGAGGAGATATAAAAGCTGCTGCTCTGCTGGCCCCTGTCAGACTTGGGGGAACTTCGGCCGCGTTCCTGGCCCGTGACCTGACCGGCTGGGATCATGGGGGACTGCTTCAACTGCTGCGGTCAGGAACAGGAGTGCTGTGAGGAGTGCTGCTGCACACCCTCCTGCTGTGGCTGCTGCGGCTCCTGCTGCGGTTCCTGCTGCGGCTGTGGAGGAGGAGGCTGTGGAGGAGGCTGTGGAGGCTGTGGAGGAGGCTGCGGTGGAGGATCATCCTGCTGTGGATGCGGGGGCTGTGGTGGGGGCTGTGGGGGCTGCGGGGGCTGCGGAGGTGGCTGCTGTGGTTCCAGCTGCTGTGGTTCCAGCTGCTGTGGCTCTGGGTGCTCAGAGCCTGTGTGCTGCCAGCCCACACCTGTATGCGACAGGAAATGAAGACCTTCCCCCCACTGAGGCAGTACCAGCTGGAGAGCCCTCCTCATCTCTAGGGATCTTCTGTGCCCCCAAGACAGTGGACCTCCTCTCGTGTGGTTTGCAGAGGAGGACTTGGTCTCCACAGTCTGATGTTTCAAGGCACTGAGAACAAAGCCACTTCCCAGCGAGAAATTAAAACTGGGTCCCAGTGGAGTGATCCCCAGGTTCAAAGGGTGAATCTCTGTGGCTTTCTTTGCATGAAGTCGAATGCCTTGTCTCCATAAGGTGGCCCCTCTTACTCAAGCATCATTGGGACTGACGCAACTTTTGAACCTTTGTTAATCTCTTAATAAATTCAAACATGCTGGCATACCCTTCTCGGTCCTCTGGCCTGTTCCTTCACTCCTCCTGGGGTTAGGTTAGGAGAACTTACTCTGGCATCCACAGTGGGGTTTTTGCAATGCAGTTTGTGACTCCTCCGCAGCAGAGTCAGCTGAGGATTAGTGAAAACTGAAGATACTGGGGCCCTCCCGAGGTAGGGAATCAGAACCCGCAGGGGTGTGGCCTGCGTTTTCAACAAGACTTGCAAGTATTTCTTTGCGCTGGGGTTTGAGACACACAGATGTAGACAGAAGCTTCCATGCGCTACATAAGATTCGCCTGGAAAGGGTTTTTTAAGAATACCGATCCTTGGGCTTCACCACTAGTCATTGTATCCATTGGATCTTGGGCCTAGGGTTCCCTGGGACCAGTGTTTATAAAAGCTCCAAGGTAAATGCTAATGCTGGCCAAATTTAATCCTAATTGAGGGTTCTGGTTTCCTTCTTCACTGCAGTCCTCCTAGGACAGTGCTGCAGGAAGACTTCAGGCTTCATTTTAGCCTTGTGGCAAAGTCAGGGGAAGAGGACTTGATAAAAGACCCTTGGTTCTGGATGGAAGGGATTCCTGTGGCAATTTTTCATGAGTGCATAGGTCCTAAAGATGTTCTGGGGGGCCTAGTTCCTCCTCCAGCATCATGCTGTGACTTTAGCTTGCTTTTCTGGATCAATTTTTTCTTGTCTTGGAATCAGTTACCTTTCTTCTCTTGGTGGAAGTTGTGACTACACATCTGCCAGGCTGTGCCTGAGTCATGTGTGTGAGTATAGGAGGGAAGTTAAAATTCAAAAAATAGTTGATTTAACCTCTTGTTAAAAAGTGACCTTAACTATATGTGGAATAAAACTTATTCTGCTTTTGCCCTGGGAGAATGCTATTTTTTACTCCTACAAGGCAATGTTTAATTTGGCAAATAGATAAGTGAAATATTTTTTTGATTATAAGCACAGCAATGATTCCTAAAAATAGGAAAATATGGAAAACCATAAAGAAAAAATAATAGACTCCTGAGTCCTCAGAGTTGATTGCTGATATACATCTTTCCAGATTCAAAGAAATCACAATATCCATTTACAAGGATATTTACAAATGAAACTGGTATTATACTGCTCTACTTTTTTCCTTTTAAGAATTTTATGTTTCATTTTTATGCAATTTTATTGAGATATAATTTATATATAGTAAAATGGTACCATTTTTAGTGTACAGTTTGATGAGATCTGACAGTTGTGTATACTAAAGTTACCACTGATGCACTCAGTGTATGGAACTTGGACGCATAAGTAGAGGTAGTGATTTCTTTGAATAACCAACAAGAGTTTCCCTTCTTAGCTATCCACAGAGGTATCATTTGCTCATTCAATAAATATTCATTATGCATCTCCTATGTATCAAACAGTGTTCTGGGTGCTGGGTATGCATCGGTGAATGGTCAAAGTCCCTGTACTTATAGTACCTGGATGATGTCAAGGGTGATAAGAGCTGTAAAGACAAATCAAGTAGGAATGGCTTATAGTCAGAAGAGCTGCTATTTCATTTAGCAGGGATGGATTCTTTGAGGAGGTAACGTGCCACCATAATGGACAATGCTATGTTGGTTTCCTAGCTGGGAGTTTATGAGGGATTTTTTGGGGGAAGAGAGGACCATCTCCATGTGGAATTCCATCATTGGTTTAGCTGGGGAAGAGAAGTGGATAGAGAAGAGAGGAGCTGGGAATGGCAGAGAGCTAGCAATCGCCCCTTTATCCTCTGCTAGAAGGATGTATTAGGGATCATGATTCAGAGGATTTTAGTCCATAGAAGCAGGGTAGGCAAGGCTGCAGGATAGGCAGCAGAGCCTATGGCAGAGGACCTCACATCATGGCAATCAGGAAGCAGAGAGAGCTTACTGGGACCAGGGGTCCAGGTAAAACCTCCAAAAGCCTACTTGCAATGACCCCTCTATAAACTCTGTGTCACCTTCAAGAGTTCTATTGCTTTCCAGGACAGCGCTACTGACTGGGGACCAATCATCCAAACACATGACCTTTGAGGACATTATAGATTCAAAGTGTAACACATAGCTCATCCTTTTCCTGCTCTTAACACTCTTCCATCTTTCTCTCTCTTAAGGTTTCAACTTGGCCATAAAATTATTTGAGAAGGCTTTCCTAACTTCCCCCCAAACCGTGCTGCTGTTTCTTCTGATGCCCCCAAAGCATCTGTGGGTCCCTTTATTATAGTCCTTGTAATGCTGTACCATGATTGCTTATGGCTGTGCAAATCTCTCTTCTAAACTTGTGCTCCTTGTGGCTGAAATTACAGCTTATTCTTTTTGTATCCCTCACACAGAACTCAGGGTTGGCTGAGTTGAATGGATAAACAAAAGAGAAACTGAATGAGCAATTGCCCACATCAATGAAGGAAGTGAGAGATGAATGGATGACACAAAGGTTGAGTTTTTTCCAACGGAGAGGCTGAATTTTGCACTGATGATAACACATGGTAGAGGCAAAATAGGCCCTACACTGAGCAAGAACATCAAGCCTTGCTGTTTGGAAACCTGGGGTTCATTTCTCACCTCATCTCTGTCAAGAATTAGCAAAGAAAAGTCTTTTTCCCCCAATGTCTGAGAGACAAACGTGGGAAGCTACTCTGTGGTCTCTTGCCTTTCCTTGCACCCTTTGGGTCTCTGAGGTATCTTTCTTATAAGAGCTGTCAAAAATTCCAAAGGCAAGAAGGACCCTAGAGATCCACTGAATGCTGGGTGTAGGTCTGGGTGGAAGGCAAGGAGGGAGGAGAGGCAGAGAGCCTGGGGCAAGTGCTTTCCAGGGACAAGTGGATCATGTGTTCCAGAGAAGGGCTGCTCATGGAACAGGATGGAAGGTAGTCTCAGGGGCTGAGTCTGTGTTGTATGACTTGGCTGAAGTCTCCTAAGGAAAGGCAGTCCACTCAGGAGCAAGGACAGCAGCCTTAGACTGGGGGAACACTGTGTGTGATCTTCAGCAAGTGACTTTGCCTCTCTGATCCTCCAACCCCACATGTCTATATGTGATAGGGGAAAATAATCTCTGCCTCCTGGGACTGCTGATTGTCCTACTGTTGCTGTAAGCTATGGTCATTGAAAATGCAGCCTAGATGCCTGCTCCCTGATGGAGTTCATCACTGCTTCTCTCCACTCCTCCCTGTGGGACTTTGTGGAGCTAATCATTGTAGTGCAATGAGTGGACCTACCTGCTTGTCTGCCCACTGTGGCGTGAGATCCATGAGTATGGGTGAGTGGATCTTATTCACACAGACGTCTTCTGTGCCCAACTCAAGGCTTAGGATGAGGAGCAGAAGATGGATAAATTATAAGTTCCTTTCCTCTTTCCCTGCTCATGATGCTAAGAAATATAGATTATCCAGCTTGGAGGTGATGATGCTTATTCCAAGACTATCTGAAGCTTTGAGGATTCCAAACTTAGCAAGTCAATAAACAAACATCTTCCTTATAGGTAGACACACAACCTCTAGATCAACAAACCTTGGCATAATAAGATGCTTCACTGCAAACTGGCCCAAGCAGCAATGAGGAAAAGATGCAGGGACCCAAAGCACCACGTGCCAGTGAGGGGGTATAAAAGTGAGGGCCTTAGACAGCTGTCACAGTCCGGCAGCTACCTCCCAGCTCTCCCAAGGAAGAAGAGGCACCTCCACCATGTCTGGCAGCTGCTGCTCTAGGAAATGTCCCTCCCTGCCAGCCATCTCTCTCTGCTCCACTGAGGTGAGCTGTGGAGGGCCCATCTTCTTGCCCAGTTCGTGCCGGACCCAGACGTGGCAGCTAGTGACTTGTGAAGACAGCTGCGGGCCATTGAGCTGTTGCTCACAAGGCTGTCAGCCTCCTTGTTCTGTGAGCAGTTGCTGTCAGCCTGTGTGCTGCAAGGCCACACTTTGTGAGCCTTCTTGCTCTGTGAACAGCTGTTGCCAACCCACGTGCTGCGAGGCCACCGTTTGTGAACCTTCCTGCTCGGTAAGCAGCTGTGCTCAACCTGTGTGCCTGGAGGCCACCCTTTGTGAGCCTTCCTGCTCCATGAGCAGCTGTGTCCAGCCTGTGTGCTGCGAGACCACTGTCTGTGAGCCGCCTTGCTCTGTGAGCAGCTGTTCCCAGCCCGTGTGCTGCGAAGCCACCATCTGTGAGCCTTCTTGCTCTGTGAGTAGTTGCTGCCAGCCTGTGTGCTGCGAAGCCACCATCTGTGAGCCTTCTTGCTCGGTGAGCAGTTGCTGCCAGCCTGTGTGCTGCCAGAGCTCTCCCTGCCAGCCCGTTCTCTGCGTGCCTGTGTCCTGCCAGCCCATCCTCTGCAAACCAAGCTGCTGCCAGCCGGTCAGCTGTGAGCCTAGCAGCTGTCCAGCCATCTGTACCATATCTAGCTCCTGCCAGCCAGTGGTCTGTGAGCCTGTGGTCTGTGAGCCCACTTGTTGCCAGCCGGTGTGCCCAACACCTAGCTGCTGCCCTTCTGTCTGCTCTGCGACCAGTAGTTGTCAGCCCATCTGCTCAGACTCCAGTCCCTGTGAGGCATCTTGCTCAGAGCCCAGTGTCTGCCAGCCAGCCACCTGTATGGCTCTGGTCTGTGAGCCTGTTTGTCTCCGCCCTGTCTGCTGCGTTTCCAGCCCTTGTGAGTCACCATGTGCCTCTGGCACTTGCCAAGAGTCCCCTTGTGTCTCCAGTATCTGCCAACCCATCTGCTCCGAGCCCAGCCCCTGCCTACCATCTATCTGTGTGCCCAGCCCCTGCCAACCTTCTTGCTACCTAGTCAAGCGATGTCGTTCTGTCTGCTGCGAGCCTGTGTCCTGTCCATCTACTTCCTGCCAACCTCTCTGCGGCCGTCCAGGGTCATCTGCATCTGCCATCTGCCAACCGACTAGCCCTCCTCGGACTTTCTACATACCCAGCTCCTGCAAGCAGCCTTGCAGTCCTATCTCCTACCGCCCGATCTGCCGGCCCATCTGCCGCCCCATCTGCTCTGGACCCATCACCTACAGGCAGCCGTATGTGACGTCCGTCTCCTACCGTCCTACCTGCTACCGCTCCTGTTACTCCATCCTGCGCCGCCCCACCTGCCTGACTTCCTACTCCTACCGCCCTGTCTGTGCCTACCAGCCTTGCACCAATTCTGATTCCTGTAAACGGGAGTGCAAAAAGTCCACTTCCAGCCAACCTGACTGTGCCGACTCAACCCCCTGCAAGGCTGAGGTCTCAGAGGAGAGTCCCTGCCAGCCACGTGAGCTCAAACCCACCAGTCCTACTACCCGCGAGGCTGCAGCCCCTCAGCCTGCTGCCAGCAAGCCTGCCGCCAGCAAGCCTGCCGACCGCTGACCTGGCTTCATTCAGCCCACCAATTCCTGCAAAGCAGGTCACAAGCTAGAGAAAACCAGAATGCTCTTTGCAAAGCTCATTAGGACTTAGCTAGAATCTTATTTTTTCTGCATTGCCTCTTACTCTGCTTATGCTTCAAAGATCTCACCAGAAATGTCAGTATCCTAACGGCCCAAATGAGGGCCTCCCAGGCACCAAGAGGAGGATTTTTTCTGGGTTCTTGTCTTCTGCTGCCATTAAGCTGAGAAGAACTGCTTTGCCAGATCCTCAGTCTGTTTCCTGAAGACAAAATGTTTTCTGTCCTCAAGTGTGGGCTCCCTTATGGTGTGCTTGTGTTCCTTGGGGACTTCTTCAATGAGACATATTTAACTGTCCAATAAAAGTGTGGCAAAGTTGAAGTGACACGCTGTTCTCTTTGCTTTCCTGTCATCAGAGGGTTTCTTTGTCTTTGAGAGCAGCTCCATTCATCCGTCCTTATAGCCCTCTCTCCAACATTCACCCATCCATCCATCCATCTATCCATCCATCAATTCATCTATCCATCCAACATCCATCGATCGATCCTTCCATCCACCCAACACTCACCCATCCATTCCTCTATCCATATATCCATCCATCTGTCCAAATATCCATTCATACTTCCATCCATCCATCCATCCACCCACCCACCCACCCAACCCATCTGTCCATCCATCCATCTAGCTAGTAGCCATCCTGCATTATAAGAAAGCTGTTAGGTGGGTGACAGGGACAGTATTAGGCTCTAGGAATGAAAAGACAAAAGTGTCAGTCCCCAGTCTCAGGGAGCTCACTCTTGGGTGGGGTGACATATAGGCAATGAGACAATTATTATATTCCTTTGTGTTAACCAGAAGGCCTGTGCCCGTCCATATAAGTAGGAGTTAACTGGGTACAAACAGGGAAGGGAGAGCTTTCTAGGCAGGAAAAACACATACAAAATGAATGGGGCCGTGAGCAACCTGTTCACTAGGTGATCTTTGGGTAGAAGTGTCCTTAGAAGAAAGGTGAACCCTGAGGTCAGATAGCAGATACTAATCTGCCCATGTTGGGTCTTATGTGCTAGATAGAGGCATTTGGGTTTGGTGCAAAGCTTGTATGATGGCATTGAGGAGCTGTATGCAGGACAAGAACATGAAGTGCACTGGGGTTTGGAAATTCCCTCTGGCTTTGATATGCAGAACTCAATGGAAGGACATGCTCCTGAATGGAGCAAATGGTTTGGGATTGAAAATGGGATGCAAACAACAAATAGAAGTCACACTAACAATAAGGAAGGTCAAGCAACCTGGATTCCATGTGAGAGAACTTTCTTTATGTTCTCCTGGTCCCCACAGATACTGTTTGTACAACTTCACATGTGTTGTTGCTATTAGGTGCTGTTGAGTTGGGTCCAATTCATAGTGACCCTATGTACCACAGAACGAAACACTCCTCGACACTGTGCCAAGCTTGGCACTGTGTCAATATTTCTCTGATAGTCATAAGGTTTTTGATGGCTGATTCTTTCGGGAGTGGGCTGTCAGGTCCTTCTCCCAGTTTTGTGATGCTGAGGGTTGAACCCAGGGCCTCCAGAATGTGCAGAGCAAGCCCTCTACCAACTGAGCTAAATCCCAGCCCAACTTCACATATATCCTCTTATAATTTCCAAGTACAAAGTCTCCTCAAAACAATAACTTTCTGTAGTTAGTGCACAGAATGGAGGACTATCTGTTGTCCTTAAGGTGTAGCTTGAAGCATCATAAACACAGTAAGCGATAGAAGATGGATTTTCAACTTTGTTATTGATGACATTTTGGACCAGACAATTCTGCGGAGGCTGTCCTGTGCATTGTGGAATGTTAAGTAGCATTCTTGATCTCTATTAACTAAACATCCCTGGAAGTGCAAAAAATCACTGTCATGGTTTGAATATAAAATGTTCCCTAAAGCTCATGCTCTTTAACGTTTGATCCTGAGCTGATGGCACTGTTTATGGAAGTCATGGAACTTTGGGAGATGGGACTCAATTTTGCGAAAGTGGTCACTGGAGATGGGCCTTTGGAGGATTTTTATCCAGACCAAGTTTCTGGGAAGCCATGCTTACTCTAGTGAAACAAAGGGGGAAGGTGTCACTTTGCACATCAAATTTCAAATCCTGGTGCTTTTTCAAGATTTTGTGTGTGTGTGTGTGTGTGTGTGTGTGTGTGTGTTTTAACATATATACATACAAATACCATATAGTTATCATGGCACTTAAGAACCTTTCTAATAATAAAGATAAAGAGGAAAACATTAAGAACAATTGAATTAAAAATAACTTATTGCTCAGTATAGAAATGGCATACATGTGTCTGAATTAGCTATTTAGTACCAAGCAGGAACCAGTAAATGCATTTACATTATTTCTTATGGGAGGAAAGTACTTAGCACAATTTGGAACTGATCAGCATCCGACCAGCCTTCCAGAATGGATTGTGGTTGAATGTCATCATACCAGCATATATATATATATATATATATATATATATATATATATATATTTAAAGTACAAAAATAAATCAAACATATATGTTTGGGTATACATACACGTATGTTCACATGCAGATACACACACACACACACACACATGCAAAGGTCAGTCCAAAACAAGTTTTTTTATGGATTACCATGTTTCTTGATATTGTCACAACATGCCTTTGGTGACACTGTAATGTCTTTAGTGCTTTAAATCATATCAAATTGGTTGAAATATCAAAATTTTCTATCGAGAGTCTTCTCTAAGAGGAAAGGAAATGAGAGCAGACTCTGAGAAAAACAGATAAAAAGTGAATTGCTTTAAAGCTATGCAGTGATATGTCTGTGTATAGACTTCTTTTTCAGACTGAAATTGATGTAATTTTAAAAATATTTTCACGTTCCCATTTTGGTTGACTTATTTGGTAAGACCAAAAGTTTTTTCTCTTGGGAGTTGAAGAGCGTTGGAGTAAAATATTCAGGAATAAAACAAAGTGCAGGAATCTCTGCAGCTTGAAAGATGCCAAAAATGAGGAGAGTAGAAAGAGGGCACAAGAATCTACCCATGGTGTGGCAGAAAAAAACCGACATTGTCATGGCAAGGGTGAATGTTTTCCAGACCTAGTTCTGATCAGAAAAGTTTCTCTTCCTTTTAAAATGAAGGTGAGGGTGGGGTGGTGGTGGTGGTACATGTCTGTAATCTCAGTAACCCAAGAGGTGGAAGCAGGAGGATCACAAATTCAAGGTCAGAGGCAGCCTGCGTAACTTGGACTGTGATTCAAAATAAAATTGAAAATGGACTGAGAGTGTAGCCCAGTGGTAGAGCACTTGCAGAGTATATGTGAGGCCCTGGGTTCATCCCCTAGAACTCTAGAACTGAAAAAAAAAAAAAAAAAAGAAAAGAAAAGAAAAAATAAGGAGATGGTATTTTGCAGCTGGTACTTTGCAAATTACCCTCAGAATTGCCAGCATTTGCAATAACTTGTGAGACAGCCACAATAACCTAAGGAACAGCAATGCAGTTGATGACATCTAGGTACTTTGCAGATATGGGTAATTAACTAACATGTTCAACAGAATGAGGTAAAAGTAGAGCCAGGAATCAAGACCTGCCCTGTCTGGCATCTCAGGCTATGAGCTTCCATTCCATGGCACACATCCAGCATGAACTGGGCCAGGATGTGCACTGGTGTAGGATGTTGAAGTTGGCTGGTGATGCTGAGCTTGGAAAAGCCCAGAGGGAAAGGAAAAAGGGCCCAGAAAACCTTTCACAAATTCCTCTTGCAAGGGATTGATTTAACTCTGAAACTACCTTGCAGTGATGTCCTGATACTGCTTCTGGTTGCTGTGTTATTGTTGTTAGGTGCTGTCGAGTCGGTATCCAACTCATAGTAACCCTACATACAACAGGCAAAACACTATTGTCAGTGCTTCTCTGTTGTTCATAGGGTTTTCAATGGTGGATTGATTTTTGGGAGTGGGTTGCTGGGTCCATCTCCCAAGCCTACAGCACCTGGTGTTCCTAGGTGGTCTCCCATCCAGGTACTAGCCAGGCTCGACCCTGCTTAGCTTCCAAGATCTGACAGGATCAGATGCCACATGGCTGCGGCTGCAGGCCTGGTTGCTGTTGTTGTTGTTGTTAGGTGCCATCAAGTCGAGTCCAACTCATAGCGACCCTATGTACAGCAGATCGAAACACTTGCCAATTCTGTGCCGGAAAAACTATCTTCTTTATGTTTAAGCCCATTGTTGCAGACACTGTGTCAATCCATCTGGTGGAGGGTTTTCCTCTTTTGCGTTGACCTGCCACTCTTCCAAACATGATGTCCTTCTCCAGGGATTGTTCTCTCCTGACTACATGTCCGAAATATGTAAGACGCAGTTTGGCCATTTTTGCTTCCAAGGAGCACTCTGGTTGTACTTCTTCTA
>VMDO01037260.1:0-14463 GCA_007922755.1 Pedetes capensis | reverse complement strand
AAAAGTAAAAAGTACATTTGTTTCAAGTAATAATGCTGCATGAAATTTATTAATTTTTATTAATTTATTAATTTATTAATTTATTTTTATTTTATATTTTATATTTTTATATTTTATATTTATCTATTTTATCTTTATTTTTATTTTATATTTTATTTTTATTTTTATTTATTGTATTTATTAATATATAATATATTGTATATAATATAATATTTATTAATAAACATATTTATTATATTTTATGTTTTATTTATATATTTATTTTATATTTATTTTATTTATAATTAATTTAAATAATTAATTTATTAATTTATTGATAAGCATTTTACTATGCTTATAGATTCTTTCATCAGTAATTTGGAAGGAATAAATCAGAAACAGTTTTGTTTCTGTTCTGTAGTATCTAGAGCCTGAGCTGGAAAACACTGAAAACTGGGGTTGCCTCAATAGCATGAGGATGGAGTTATCTCAATGTCCATTTACTACCTGTCTCTGTTTTTGCTACTATTAAAAAAAAAAAAAACCTGAGACTGGGTAATTCTGTGTGTGTGTGTGTGTGTGTGTGTGTGTGTGTGTTACTGATGGTATGAACCCAGAGCCTCACAAGGGCTAGGCAAGCCTTCTTTCACTGAGATGCATTCCAAGGAGATATATATAGAGACAGACAGACAGACAGACAGACAGACAGACAAGACAGACAGACAGATAGGCTGCGATTTGGCTCAGTGGGTAGAGCGCTGCGCTGCAGTCTCTGAGGCCCCGAGTTCAATTCCCAGCACCGCAAAAATGGGAGAAGGGCCTGGCAATCCACTCCCAAGGCAATCCCGAAACAGTCAGCCATTGAAAACCCTATAAGGGTCACTATGAGTCGGATACTGACTCGACGGCACCTAACAACAACAACAATAGATAGATAGATGATAGATAGATAGATATAAATATAGATATAGATAGATAGATAGATCCTTTTTTTTTTTTTTTTTTGACACAGGCTCTCATTAAGTTGTGCAGGCTGCTTCTGGTCTTGAACTCACAATTTTCCTGCCTCAGCCCCTCAAGTTGCTGGGATTACTGCTGTGAACCACTTTGTCTGGCTTGCAACTGGGTAATTTATGAAGAACAGAAATTTGTCTCTCACAGTTCTGCAACTAGGATGTCCAAGATCACAGCATCAGCCACTTCAACTGTCTGGGGAGGCCAACTCTTTGTCTCTGTGAAATCACCTTGATACAGCAATCTGCAGAGAGGGTGCCGTGTCCTCCATGGAAAGACAGAAGGGGAGAAGTGGGGTGAACTCCCTCCATCAGACCCTTTTATGTGAGCTCTGCTCCCATGATTCAATCACCTCTCCGAAGTCTAAACCTCTCAATACTTTTGCATTTAGGGTTAACTTTCAACACAAAGTTTGGAGGGGAAAAATATTGAAACCATAGCACTCAAGTAGTGAGAATTGGGGATAGGAAAACTCAAAGACTAAGATTTTAAACTGGAGAGCCTACATACACCTGACTGGGATCTCCAAGTGAGAATGTTCCAACAAACAAAGCAAGAAGGACCATGGTATTTTCTTACCAAGATTCAGAAGTTTCTCAGTCTCACTTCCACAGTCTAATATTAGCTATAATAAAGCCAGTAGCAACACCTAGACTCAAGTGCACAGTATAGATACATCATCTTCTAATGGGGGAAGAGTGTCATGTGGAATAAGAGATATTGTTGTGGTCATCTCGGAAATGTATACTCTGACACAGAAAATGTTATTTGGTTCAAATGAGTTATATTGCAAAATGATACCCTTACATTACCAGTTAGTTCTTATGCGGCAAACCATCACATATTTTCTAAGTGTCATATAAGCTCTATGTTAGGAATTGCCTGCAGCCATACCACTGGAGTTCAATCCTGTGGCATCTCAGAAGCTAAGCAGGTTCAGCCTGGCTAGTACTTGGACAGGAGACCACCTGGGAACACCAGGTGCTGTAGGATTGGGAGAAGGACCCAGCAACATATTTCCAAAAAATAACCAGCCATTGAAAATCCTATGAATAGCAGAGAAGCACTAACAACACAGTTTCGTCCATTCTACATAGGGTCGTGATAAGTCAGACACCAACTGGATGGCACCTAACAACAACAACATGTTAGGAATTACCAGATTTAAATCAAGAATAACTCATAGTCCTTGCCCTCATGAAGTATACAACTGAATTAATATAAAACATGGCCGTAATTTTTTCAACTGATAGTTTAATGCTAAAAGCCTGTAGACATTCAGTGACAAGTTCAGAGAAAAGTCAAATAATCAGAGAAGATTGGTGGAGAGGTGGACTCTTCAACTGCTTTTGGAGGATGAAGAACCAATTCAACTTATCAGAATTCTAGGGTGGGACAATGGGAAATAAGAAAAAATGATTTGACTCAAAAGACACAAAAGATGAGACAACAATGCAAAATGGAGATATAAAAGAAGAGGTACAATCTCAGTGGCCAGAATAGAGAAGCATTTACAAAGATGGTGTCATTTGAAATTAACTTGGAAAATGCACATTTGAGATATAGAAAAGGAAGATAAAAATTCATAATGTTTTGATGTGAAATATACAGAAATATTCATGTTGTCTAATATGGCAAGAATAAATAATTTGGTAAAATGTGGAAGACAAGAGCACAAAAACAAATGGCACAAAGTGATGAGTCTGATTCTTTTCTGAGGAGAATGTGTACTCTTGAGTAGCAGAGAACATAGCATTATGGGAAACAAACTTCAAAAAGTTATCCCAACCTGGGAATAGTAAAGAAAGAATGGAAGAGAAAAAAGATGGGAGCAATGAAATATATCAGGAGTCTCTTTCAGTGGTTGGAAGGCTTGCCTACTTTTTGTTCCAGTCAAGCCAATTTCTTCACCAGTTGTTTATGTTACTAGGTGCCGTTGAGTCAGTGTCCAACTCATAACAACCATACATACAACAGATGAAACACAATGGCCAGTGCTTCTCTGCTAATCATAGGGTTTTCAGTGGCTGATTAGATGATAGATAGATAGATAGATAGATAGATAGATAGATAGATAGACAGACAGACAGACACTTGTCCTGCCCCCTTTGTATACTTATCCTGGCCCCTTTCCTGTCTCTTTTTTCTGGTTACCATAAGGTGAGTAGCTAGCCTCCTCTGCTACATGTTCTGGCCACCATGATATTCTGCCACACCTCAGGCCCAAAGCAATGGATTCAGCAAGCCTTGGACTAAAACCTCTGGAAACATAAGCCAAAATAAACTATTCCTCCTTTAAATTGTTTCTCCCAGGCATTTGTCACAGTGATTAAAAGTTTTACTAACACGTTTGTATATAATTGTTATGCATTTCTCTTTTATTTAGATAAAGAATAATTTTTCCTGTACTTTCTAGGATTTTTTTTTCACGTGTTCCATTGGACAACCTTCCAAACTCTTAGCATTAATTTCACTTTGGGGATATCTGGTGTGAACCAATGGGAAAAAATAAATAAAAGCTATTGAAGAGAGGGGATGGAGTGGAAAGAGTGAATTCAAAATAGGTATAAGGAAGTTGGCATTTCACTGCATGTGTGACTTTTTAGGCTCAAAACAGCTGAGATCCCTCAAGAAGAATGCATATTTACCAAAGAGAGTGCATTCCTCTTGAGGGATCTCAGCTGTTTTGAGCCTAAAATAGCTATAATTAATATGGACATCAAAAGTTTTATCTTGGTGATCTAATTTACTTTATAAACTCAAGTACATTATTGTCAATAAGGAAGCAAAATTACATACATTGCCAAGACAAGGCTGACCAAGAAGTGAATGCGTCAACTTATAGAAGATAGCCAATTTGAAGATTTAAGTCATATAACAAAATACGCAACTAATCAGTGTGCATTTTGTATAATTTCTACCATAATAAAGAATTCCTTTTCAAAGAATAAAATCTGGCAAAACATATACTTAAGGACCCCTTTAAGCTAAGTGTTAAGTATAATTTTTCAAACACTTTTCAATATTCACCTTTCTTCAGCTTCTCATCCAAATTATTCTGTCATTACACAAAAAGACAAATGTGTTTATCAAAAAGGATTTGGAAGGAAAGCAGAAGAGAGAGATTAATGTCAACAATTTAGAACATCATGCAAAGGAGCGAGAATCTAGAGTGCAAGAGACGGACACATATGAGGATATTTAGTGCAGGGATTGACAGAGATCAGGTTTGCCCTTGAACAAAGTGAAGCAGAATGTCTGTAAGGCAGCATTGTCCTACCTATTCACCAATGAGCGTCAGAAATGTCAGAAATTATTTGTACCTTTACCCTCTTGCTTCCTGTTCCTTACAGACTTTCATGACAGTTGCAGTTTCCTATACAATATGATTTATCTTGTTTCATATAAGGGTTACCTAGATAAAGAAACATTTTCCTTGAATGCCAACAACTTTCCTTCCATATAAACACGACTTAGGGGCTGCTCAACTCTTCTACTTTAGTTCTACCCTTTGTCATATCTGAGGCATGTGTGGTCTGAATTTTTAATACAGATCCTATATGGTCCTGACTCAAGTGGTACTAACTTTTGCTTTTATGGACTTTTTTTGGCCTATAGTGAAATCATGACTTGCTTTTCTTCCCCTGACCCAAATCTAATGCCCTCTGATAGACTTTAGTAGATATCATCTAATGATCTAATGAATGTAAGAAAGTCCATTATGTACCTCTCCGAAAGTATATCAAATTTTTCAATTAGAGAACTTGTGTTCTTGTGTGATGTTTTTGTTTATTTTGGGGGAAGAGGTCAGAAAATGACAGTGACAGTTCATACTCCAAATCTGGTCCAATGCCTATTTTAAAAAGTTTTATTGGAACACAGTTTCCTTTTACTTCATTATTACCTATGACCACACTTTCTTTGGTCTGCAGCCATAACACTGTGGCATCTGATCCCGTCCAATCTTGGAAGCTAAGCAGGGTCAGGCCTGATTAGTACTTGGATGGGAGACCACCTGGGAACACTCCCAAAAATCAACCTGCCATTGAAAACCCTATGAACAGCAGAGAAGCACTGACAATAGTGTTTCATCTGTTATACCTACTATATGAATCTTTACTGAGATCTTTACTGATCTCTCAGGAGTATAGGGAAATAATTAATCCATTTATATAATGCACATGTGGGGTATTGAAATTCTCTAGAAAAAAATGGAAAAGGTATTGAAGGCAACTAGGGAATACTGTTTATTTTCTTGTTATTTCCGTTCAGTATGCACATAATGTTGAGTAAGAAAGAATTCTTTTAATTGTCCCATACTAAGTAGTTCAAATGCATCTTATCAGAAGTGTAAATTAAAGAGGGACTCCAGCATGAATAAAAACATTCTGTGTAGCTTACTCTCATCAAAAATTCAAATCTTTTTCCTAACCCAACATATTTGAGCCCTACAGTCTCTGATTCAAAACAAATCCATTCTAATATTTTTGTTTTATTTTTATTATTATTATCTTGGACACAAACCATGAAAGTGAAAATTAGAATCTTCTGGAAGAGACAAGGTCTCTATCAGATTCTTTTTTCTCCCCTCTTCTTTAGAGCCAGATTATTTTTGTTCTTCTTTAATAAAATAATTCCTCTTCCTCTAAAGTTCTTTTTTCTCTTATAGCTTTGAGAAATGAAGGATATATTAAAATACAAAGATTGATTATTGTGAACAACACAGTCACTTTCCTAGCTCTTTCCCATGTAATTTTTGGGGAGATGAGTTCCGGAATCTGTCCTAGCTCTTTTTGGGATGTCTGGTATATACCATTGCTTTTAGAATTGTCACAGTATTCCTTTTTGAAAAATTCAACAAAACCTAGGCATTCAAAATATAAAACAGAGGGAAACTGCAGGCTCATGATATATCATCTTGAAGTTATTGTCATGTGTCATTATTTCCCCCTGAATAAGCTAACATAATTTGATGAGAATTATGACATGCATGTGTTTCATTTGCACAGCTGTTTTTCCCTCCTATAAGATGAAAGAGACACTGAAGGGATTGTTAAAAATAGACAGGAATCTTCCCACAGCAAATAAGACCCTTTGTGCTGAGCATATGTTGAATGAGAAGTAAGATAAACCTGATTTAAACACATTGGGGAAATGCTGAGCCAAAATTACCTACAGTCCTCTGTAGGTAAAGGAATTTGAATGAAAAGACATGAAATATGACTAAAGTTGGGAATAAAGTTGATACCCTTAGAATACTTCTTACCAATTTCTCTATTATGCAAAGTGCAATTCTATGAGAAAGAATTAAGAACATATCATGTGAGAAAACCAAGTTTACAAACAACCAGTAATATCTAAGAAATTGGATCTATGTCAGCAACTTAGGTCTTTTCAGAATGCTAACTTTTGTTGAGGTCTGAGGGAGTGTTAAAAAAAGATTTTAAGGAACACTCTTACATTGTTGGTGGAGCTGTTAATGGGTCCAACCACTGTGGAAATCAATATGAGATACCTTAAAAAACTGAAAATAGATCTACCATATGACCCAGCTATAACACTACTGGGAGTTTACCCAAAGGGATATGGGTCATCATACCACCGAGACACCTGCATCTCCATGTTCAATGCTGCACATTTCACAATAGCAAGGATATGGAATAAACCAAAGTGCCCTTCAACAGAAGAATGGATAAAAAAACTATGGTACATATACACAATGGAATACTACTGAGCAATCAAGAAAAATGAAATAAGGTCATTCACAGCAAAATGGATGGAATTAGAGAAAATTATTTTAAGTGAGTGAACACAAGCTCAGAAAGAGAAACACCACATCTTCTCACTCATATGTGGGAGCTGAATCAAAATTAGAAGAAGGAAAACTCCCATTCAAAGATCGAATCAAAACAAAATGAAAAAAAAAAGAAGCTAAGAATGGTGTCAATATAAATGGTCTAGAAAATGCATGCAATTGTTCTGACAAGATAAAAACAAAGTTCACTATAGGAAAAGTTTCTATCTTAAACTGAAATGGAACCCAAGGACATATAGAAAAATATTACCCAGTAAATGATAGAGAAGACTTATATGGGGGGGAAGCATACAAGAGGGTAAGGGGGCACCTACATGAATAATGTACATCAAAATACATATATGGAAATGCCACAATGAAAAGCATGTCAGAATGAATCACATTAAGGTGTACATTAAAATTTTCCAATAAAAAAAAGATTTTAAAGAACTATAGCTCAATTTTGTCTATGAATCCAAGTGTAAAATTCTGAGCAACTTTAGTTATGAATCACCTGTTTTGTAATAATAGTGACTATTTCTTTTGAACTTGGGTGTATCTCATTGGTTCTGGCTTCTGTGTTATTTGTCTCACAATAGTTTGGTATATTAGCCAGGAATCTCAGTTGTAAACAATAGAATCCACTCTAGTTCATCAGAAAGGAATTTACTGAGAAATATAAAGTTCAAAAAATGTGAGAGTCATTCAAAAAGAGAGACTTCAGGCAAGATTGTTGTGGCCACAAATTCAAAGCCATGATTAAAGTCTCTGATTCAAGAAACCACTTACATGGTTATTAATTCTAGATGTGCACTCTCTCTTCCATGCTGAGGAAACTACAAAAATTAGAAACCAGTACTGCTCTTGCTGGAGAGAGTACTGATGCTACCTCTGTCATCAGAAAAATACGGAATCAGGGATTTGTCTCCTCAGTAGCTGGCTCTAGAAATTAGCTGCCTCTGCTAAAAACCAAGCTAGCAAAAATAATTGCCAGGGCCCAATCTCTTTTTAAGTCTTTCATGTATGCATTTGGTTGGTAAAAGCTAAAGTAGAAATATCTGGTCCCTAGAAACAAATAGTAAGAAAGGCTAAATGACATTTTATTTTGTTTTGATTCTACATTGGGATAGCAGGTTTTTTACCTGGAAATTATGGACATGTAGAAAGTATATTCAAAATATAAGACATCTCTACATTCTTATTGGAGATGATAGAAAACACAGGCATGTGTTGAAGTTGGCCAAAAAGTTCTGGTATCAACTATCCAGAACAGATCTGAGAGAAAACATGATAAAAGTGAATCATAAGCCTTTTGAACATGTCACCTCAAGAACCATTCTTTAATTTTTTTAATGTCAAAACCTTGAAATAATTTATGAAATAAAAATCTTCAAAATTCTCAATACTCTTTGGCTTTAACATTATAAAGACTGATTGTGTATAGGCACGAAAATCATGCTGAGTAGTTTAGAAAAGCACATAGTGAAAAAGAAGAAAAAAGAATATTTAATTAACTACATGTTAAGCTATTACAACTAGATACAAGGAAAATCAAATAAATTAAAAATCCTAAAACTTCTTCCTTGCAGAAAACCCAAACAAAGTTTTCTTCAATAATCATTTTTGTGTCACTGTAATTAAGTTCAAAATAACTAATTATTTTTGTCTTGGTGACAAAAGTGGAAAAAAGTTGGATTTTCCTTTAGCTCCTTTCATCCTGGGTTCTGCTTCCTTCATTTATTCACAAGTGCCTAAATTCTCTCATGAATCTTTCTCCCTCTACACCTTCCTCTGCTTCTGTAGCATGCCCCAAACCAGAGCTGTACAACAGAATTTTCTTGATGATGAAATTGTTATCATGTGGATATTAAATGTTCACCCACAGCTCATGTGTTGAAAGCTCCTTTCCCAGTGTTCAGAGATGAGGCCTTTGGGAGGTGATTGGATCATGAGGCTCTGATCTCATGATCGAATTAATCCATGTATGTGTTCATAGCTTAATGCATTTTGGCAGAGGGGTTTTATTATAAAAGTGAGCTCTCTCTTTTTACTTCCTGGTCACGATGAGGTAAGCAGCTTTCCTCTACCAGGTGCTCTTTACCATGATCTTCTGCCTCACCACAGGCCTAAAAGCAATGGTGCTAGACAAACCTGGATTGAAATTTCTGAAATTGCAAACCAAAATAAATCTTTCTTCCTTATAAGTTGATTATGTCAAGCATTGTGTCACAGCAAGAGAAAGTTGAGAAACACAGAAATATTCTATAGTCTGTGTTGTCCATTATGATAACCAATAATGCATGCGGCTATTAAATAATTAAAATGTAGTGAGAGTGATTAAAGAACTGACTCTTTACATTTTATTTTAATTAACTTAAATTTGAATTCACTATTTAAAGGGCTAGGGATTGCCATTGAATGATGTAGCTCCAAACTTCTACCTCCTTTCCACTTCAATTCTAATTAAATATTTCCATCTCTTTAGTAGAGTGGTAGAATTTATCTGAGATGCAGGTATCAAAGAAGATAATCCATGTTTATTATCTGATACTGAGGCACTAATTATTGATTCTGAAGGCTATGTTTGATAAAGCAATTCTTGATTTTATCAGTGATATAATTTTTCAGCTCACTTTTTTACTGAGCACCATTCTGGGTACTGGGGCTATGGCAAATAATTATGTACAAAGATAACTGATCACCTATTAGATATATAATAGGGTAAACAATGACAGAAAATAAACATCACTAAGATAGACAGGGGCTAGGATTTAGCTCAGTTGGCAGAGCGATGCTCTGCAGTCCCTGAGGTCCCGAGTTCAATTCCCAGCACCGCAAAGATGGGAGAAGGATGTGGCGACCCACTCCCAGAGCAATCCTGAAACAGTCTGCCATTGGGGACCCTGTGAGGGTCGATATGAGTCGGGTGCCAACTCGCCAGCACTTAACAACAACAAACAAGATAGGCAGGGCCTGCAGCCATAGCACTGTGGTGTCTGATCCTGTCAGATCTCCGAAGCTGAGGAGGGTCGGGCCTGGTTAGTATTTGGATGGGAGATGTCCTGGGAACACCATGTGGTGTAGATTTGGGAAAAGGACCTAGCAACCCACTCCCAAAAAACAATCTGCCATTGAAAACCCTATGAATAGCAGAGAAACACTGGCAATAGTGTTTTGCCTGTTGTATGTAGGGTCACTATGAATCGGATACTGACTTGACAGCACCTAACAACAACAAGAAGATAAGCAGGAGATCCATCTGCTTTGGTGTTGAATAAAAGAAAGTTAAGTTTCCCTTTAGATTGAATGTTAACAGGTCAGAATAAGACAGTAGGGTCTTACGTGGATTTAGGACCTGAATTTACACCTTGTACATCTTCCAAAAGTTTAAGTGGACCAAATGGCAGAATCAAAGAACACAATTTCAACAGAGGCCTCACAGATAAAATTCTAGCAATTATGCAAATTAAACACATATATACACACACAAGAAAACCAGGCATCACAAGTAATAAAAATTTAAAAATATAAAATGTAATACTTGGATCAAATAGGTAAGGACTTTAGCAATCAAAAAAGAAGCCAGGACTAATTTTCTAAGACAATGGAAAAATGACTCAAAGGCATTCCGAAAATCCCAGGCGTCTTCCCATCAGCGACCCAGAGTGCCAGGGCCTAGGGAGAAGAATGACTTCAAAGTCAGGCTGCACTCTCCATCCCTGCCTCCCTTCCCAGCCTCTGGTGCACCACTCCATCACTTTGGTCCTCCTCTGTCCCATGTACTGCTCCAGCAGGCCCAGGTGTGCTGTGTGCCATTCCAAACAAAGCTGTGGGAGTGCAACTGCCTCCATCTAGGTTTTGAATGTTGTCCCAGAGGATTGCAGAGTCCAGGCAGAGACCAGTCTCAGAGGCAGAACCAGAGACAGCCTCCCCCACCTCCCTCCTGCAGTGGGCAAAACCAGACCAGCAGGGCCACTCTTGTGAGATGACAGATCCACAGAGCTTGGCATGAGCTGCACCCAGCAAAACCACAGAGACAAGGCCACACAGACCTGAATGGAGCTAACCCTAGCCCAGCAAAGCTGCAGGGGCAGAATCCCAGCCTTACTCAGTCCAGAAAGAGGGACATTCTTCTACCCCAGTGGTCCTTGGAAGGCAGAGAATTAAGTCAAACAAAAAAAAGTATCCTCAAGCGTTAATGTTTTAGACTGCCTCAGGCCCTGCCATTCTTCTCTTCTTTCTTAATTCTCACTTTCAGAATGAGAAAGTCTGTTTTGTGCCTGTCCCACCTTTGTATTTTGGAAACACACTACTTGTTTGATTTCACAGTTTTACACTGCTGAAGAGCAATTTTTCTCACAGCAAGTTATACCTTGTGTCTCATTCATATCAGATTCAGATATTCAGATGAAATTTTGAATTTACATTTTAATTGATCCTGGAACAAGCTTTTGAGCCTACTAAAATGAAATGAATGTGAATAAGAAGGACATGAGGGTTTATTTGGGGGTGGGGGTCCAAGTGTAGAATGCTATGGTCTTAATGTTTATGTCAACCCTAAATTCACATGCTGAAATCCTCATCTCCATGTTGATAAGTACTAGGAGGTAGGGCCTTTGCGAAGTGATTAGCACATGAAGACAGAGCAGTCATGAATAAAAGTATTGCCTTTATATAAGAGACTCCAGAAAGATTCTTCCTCTCTTCTGGTAAGTACAGTTAGAGGAAGAAGATGGTTTTCTACGAGGAAGGGTCCTTCACAAATTTGCCTGTCCCAAATTTGCTGATGCCTTGATCTTAGATTTCCCATCCTCCAGAACTGTGTAAAATAAATTTCTATTATTTATGAGCCCTTCAGTTCAGGGTATTTTGTTATAGCAGTCCAAAAAGAATAAGAAAGTGGGTAACTATGCTTGATCCTAATTTCATGGTAATGCTTCCAATTGTTCATACATGAGTCTAAATCTTAGAGGATGTTTCTAGGACAGGGATCAGCAAACTGTGACCCATGAGCCAATTGCCAAATAACCTGCTTTCCTAAGTAAAGTTTCATTACAACTCAGTCATAGTCAGTTTTCTATGTACTGCAAATAGCCACTTTCATACGGCAGTGGTGGGAAAATCTGAATATGGAACACAAAGCTAAAAATATTTTCCACCTGATGCTCTGCAAAGAAGTATCCTAAGCCTTGCACTGTAGTGCATGCCTCTAATACCAGAAACTTGGGAAGCCAAGGCAGGAGTATGGCCAGTTTGAGGCCAGAGACAGCCTGTGCAATTTAGGGAGAACCTATCAAAATAAAAAAATTAAAATGGGGCTGTAGGTGCAGCTCAGTGGTAGGGCACTTGCCTAACATCTGTGAGGCCCTGGGTTCAACCTTTCAATATGGAAAAAAAAAGAGAGATTTCTTATCTTTTAAGTAAGTGTATGATAGATAAATTGAAATATATTGACTGTAAATGAATACATGAATATATGTGAAAATATTAGGTAAATTTCTTGGTTAATTTTATGAGTATATTATGAGCTTTTAAAACAAATTGAATGTTGTAACTGCTAAGGTTATATTTGCTTTCTTCTTTACTTTTCAAATAAAAGCTCTTCATTAATAAAATTATAAGGCTGAAGTACCTTTTGATGACTAGGTGAACCTCTGTTTATAATGATTTATTATAATACATTGAGAGATTTAATTTGAAAATACTTTGAGATGTTTGCATCTCTAGAAATAATATTGTTTTTAAAGTAGTGTATACTAGTTATCAAATTTTAATATTATTATGCTTGACTCATGGTGTGGTAAGTTAACTGTGAATAGTTAATATGTCACACTAAATAAATGAATGAATAAATAAATAAGTGATATCAAACATCCATTGAAAACTCTAGGAATAGCAGAGAAGCACAACAATCATGTTTTGTCTGTTGTACATAGGGTGGCTAAGAGTCCAACACCGACTCATCAGCACCTACAAACAACCAAAAATAAATATCTGACTCTGGATGGTTATATTTAAAATGATCTTGAAATTTCAAAATCTCACTGCCTTTTTGGAGGATGTTGATGACTATTTTCAATTTCTCCCCACATATTTAATCTATTAACATGTTCTATGTCTCATTTTCTAAAATATACTTGTTTCATATAGCTTCTGAAAATCCATTAATAAATTATCATGTTTGGCAAGGGTTGTCTATAGACACTACTACGACTGTTACTAGCAAGGTATGAGAATGTTTATTTCTTCACATTCTGGTTAATGCTAAGAGCATGTTACACCCACTTAAAAATGTAATAGTTGGTGTCATCTTTATTTCACTAATTCACATTTCCCTAAATTTAAGAAGGTAAATATATCACATATTGGCAATTAGACTTCCTCATCCATGAATATTTTATTTATATCCTTGAATTACTTTTTCTTTAAGTTGCTTTTTCCTTTTCTCACTAATTTCCAGCTATCTTTTATATAATATGTTGACTACTACTTTAATAATTAAAATATTGCAATTATAATAATGCTAACAATCTTCCAGTCTATTACTTACCTTTTAAGATAGTTCATAGTTTGAGTGTGGGAGTAGGTGTAGTATAGGTGTAGACGTGATTAGGTCTAAAGTTATTTCAATCCCATCCATAGGTAGGCAATTCCTAAATTTCCCTAGAGAATCCAATTTATCTCCCACAACACACAGGCTATAGATGTTGTCCCCATACTCTACATAGGTGTTGAAGTCCAGGATCCTGAGTCTATGTCCACTTCTTGTTGTTGTTGTTGTTACATGCCGTCGAGTCAGTATCCGACTCATAATGACCCTCTGTACAACAGGGGAAACACTATTGTCAATGCTTCTCTGCTGTGCATAGAGTTTTCAATGGCAGGTTGATTTTTGGGAGGGGGTTGCCAGGTCCTTCTTCCAATCTACAGCTTCTGGTGTTCCCAGGTGGTCTCCCATCCAGGTACTAACCAGGCCCAACCCTGCTTAGTTTCCAAGATCTGACAGGATCGGAATCCACAGGGCTATGGCTGCAGGCTATATGTCCACTTCTTACTGCTTATTTATTCAAGGTCAGCCACAATTTAACATGGTAGATTCTCCCTTTTTCCATTTTAATTCTTGAAAATTTTCTTTTCTTGTATTTTAGTCTTATATTTTATAACCTTTTATAACCATTCACTATACCACTGTTAATATTTACAAAGGAATGAAACTTACAAAATATGTTCAATTCACAGTAAAAGCTTAAGAAAGTCTTATTTTCTGTTTCTGTCTTAATTCTTTAATCCTACCTTATTTTTGTTTGTAGATTGACCTCCAAACCTGTGAGTTCCATATGTATGGGGTGAAAATATTCAGAAAAAAATTGCACCTGTACTGAACATGTGAAGGCTATTTTCTTTGTCATTATTCCTTAAGCAATAAAATAGAACTACTTTACCACTATGTTTAGTAACTATAAATACAGCTATTTGCATAACATTAAAAATGTTTTAGTAGTCTAGAAATGATTTAAAGTATACAGGAGGATGTGCACAGATTATATACAAATACTATGCCATTTTATATAAAAGACTTGAGCTTCCATGGATTTTTGTATCTGAGGAAGATTCTAGAACCAATTCCTGACAGATATGGAGAGATGATTCTCTCTCTCTCTCTCTCTCTCTCTCTC
>VMDO01037259.1:0-14472 GCA_007922755.1 Pedetes capensis | reverse complement strand
CATTCATAAGCCTTTACACCTTAAATTTCATAAATTTCAAACACAAACTGAAGAAAATTCTAATGAAGACACAGACACAACTCCCTTAACAAGCAGAAAAAGATGTATTCTGTGCTATGCTCCTACTTGAGTCACTTATTAAAATATTTTTGCAAGTGTTACAAAAAGTGTTTATACCTTAAGCATAGTAATATTGTTTGTGATGACTATTACAAACATTTTGCAAAGCCAGCTGTCAATGATCCTGACTAACTAGTGTTAAAAACTTTCTTTGGTTGCTTATTTTTTTTTTTTTTTTTTTTTTTTTTTTTTTTTTTTTTTTTTTTTTTTTTTTTTTACAATGTGCATGTTCTCATTATTTGGTAAGAATTTTTTTATTCATATTTTTATATTTCTTTAATAATTTCTAGATTTTAACTAAAATAAGTAAAAAATCATGTATTTTATTATATTTGAAGTGATAATTGTTTTTCACATATCAGCACATACTAGTAATGAGTATATCTCTCAGACTCTACCTTTGCTGTGATTTTTTTGACCATGACCTCCATAGGGTTAATATAGTTTTAATTTACATTTCCCTGCTAGATAACAATTTTCATGTATTTATTGACTATTTGTACTTATTTTTTGGAGAACTATCTGTTCAATCACTTGCCAATTTATTGATAGGGTTATTTGTTCTTTTGGTGTTTAATTTTGTAGTTTTTTATATACTGTGGATTTTGATTCTCTGTCAGATGAATAGGTGGCAAGATTATATTATATTCCATAAGCTGTCTCTTCACTCTGGTCATGGTTTCCTTTGCCATGCAGAAAGTTTTTCATTCCTGCAACCTCACTTGCCAATTCTTCCTCATTCTTCCTGAGGTATTGGAGCTCTCTACAGAAATTTGTTGCCTGTGCCAATATCTTGGTGTTTCTCAGCTGTTTTCCTCCATTAGTGTCAAAGTCTTAGGCCTTATATTAATGGCTTTGATTCATTTTTAATTTATTTTTGTACAGAATGAGGGGTAGGAATCTAGTTTCAGCCTTGTACATGTGGATAATCCAGTTTTTTCAGCACCATTTGTTGAAGAGGCATTCTTTTCTCCAACATGTATTTCTTTGGCAGCTTGTTGAGAATCAGGTGACATGTAGCTGTGTGGGTCTACTTCTGGCTCCTTTATTCTGTTCCTTTGGTCTACATATTTGTTTTTGTGTGAGAACCATGCTGTTTTAACTATGATGGCTCTGTAGTATAATTTGAAATCAAGTATTGTTATTCTTCCAGTATTACTCTTTTAGCTTAGGATTGCGGTAGTAATCAAGTTCTTTTGTGATTCCATGTGAATTTTTTTCTATTTCTGTGAAGAATATCTTTGAAATTATAATGGAGATTACAAGTAGTACCTGTAGCTTGCTTTCATTTTATAATCCATTTTATAATATTAATTTTGGTAATGAGCATGAGAGATTTTTCTATCTTCTAGTGTCTTCTTCCATTTCTTTCTTCAGTATTTCAAAGTTTTTATTGTGGAAGTCTTTCACCTCCTTGGTCAGGTTTATTCCTAGGGATTTTTTTTGAGACTCTTGTGAATCGAATTGTTTTCCTGATTTCTTACTAGATTTGTTATTAGTATAAAGAAAAGCTACTATTTTTGAATGGCAATTTTATATCTTGCTACTTTGCTGAAAGTGTTTATCAAATCTACGTTTTTTTGGTGGAGTCTTTAGGGTCATTTAAGTATAGGACCTCATTGTCTGCAAATAGAGATAATTTGATTTGTTTCTTTCTTGAATTTTGCTTGTTGTTGTTGTTTCTTGTTCTTGCCTTCTTGCTTCTGGTTAAGTATTTAAGTATATTATTGAATAAAAGTGGAGAGATTGGACACCTTTGTCTCATTTCGGATTTTAGAAAAAAATGTTCATTTTTCCCCTATCCAGTGTAATGTTGGTAATAGGTATGTTGTATATATCTTTGTTATGTTGAGGTATGATCTTTCTTGTCCTAGTTTCTTTAGGGCTTTTTATCATGAAAGAATGACAAATTTTGTCAAAGGCTTTACCAGCATGTATTGAAATAAATGATCATGTGGTTTTTGTCCTTGATTTTGTTTATGTACTCTGTTGTATTTGTTGATTTGCATTATGATGTATCATCCTTGAATCACTGGAATGAAACCAAGTTGATCATGTTCTATGATCTTTCTAATGTGTTATTGCATTTGGTGTACAAGTATTTTATTGACAGTTTTTGCATCTACATTCATTAGGGAACTATATTTATAGTTTTTTTTGTTGTGTCTTTATCTGGTATTGGTATCAAATATTGTTTTTGTACAATGTATTTGGAAGTGTTCTTTCCTTTTTTATTTTATAGGATACTTTGAGGAGCCCTAGTATTAATTTTAATTTTTCTTTAAGGTCTGGTAGAATACTGCAGTGAATTTGTTTCATTCTAGGCTTTTCTTTATTGGAATAATTTTTATTGCAGCTTTAATCTCATTCTTTAAGATCTGTTAATATTGCTTATATCCTGTTGGTTTAATGTTAGTAGGTCATATATGTTTAAAATTTTATTCATTTCTTCCAGTTTTACCAATTTATCAGAATGTAAGTTCTCAATATATTCCCTAATGTTTCTCTAGATTTCAGTATTCTATTTTCATCTCCATGAAGGACTTGGCAGTCCACTTCCAAAACAATCCTGAAACAACCACCCATTGAAAACCCTATGAATAGCAGAGAAATACTTGACATAGTGCTAGGCATAACACAGTGTCGGGGAGTTTTTCATTCTGTTGTTCATAGAGTCACTGTAAGTTGGACTTAACTGGATGGCACCTAACAACAACAACAACAACAACAACAACAAAAACAACAATAATTTTGTTAATTTGGGTTTTCTGTTTCTTTCTTTTAGCTAGTTTGGCTAAGAGTTAGTTGATTTTATCTTTTCAAAGAACCAACTTTTTACTTCATTAGTTCTTTTTATTTTTTTTAGTCTCCAGTTTATTAATTTCTGCATTCATCTTAATTATTCCTATCTGCTACTTTTGAGTTTTGCGTGTTTTTGTTTTTCTAAGACTTTGAAGTATATTATTAGGTTATTTACTTGTGATCCCTCTGATTTTTTAATGTATGCTCTAATAGATATAAACTTCCCTTTTAGAACTGCCTTTGATGTATCTCAAAGATTCTGGCAAGTTGTGTGTTCATTTGTATTTGATTTTAGAGTTTATAAAACTTCTTCTTAGATTTTTTTTACATGACCCACTGATCACTCAAGTGTATTGTTCAATCTCTATGTGTTTATAGAGTTTCTTGCTATTGATTTCTGATTTTATGCCATGATCTGATAAAACATAAATTCTTTTTTATATTTGTTAAGACTTGCTTTATTTCCTGAAATGTAGTCTATTTGGGGGAAAGTTTTGTAGGCAGCTAAGAAGGATGTATCTTCCATCATTTAATTATGGTACAGTTTAATCTTAAGATTCTTTGCCAACTTTTTTTGTTTGGGTTATGTATCTATTGACTAGAGTGAGGTATTGAGAACACCTACTATTGTTGTATTTGGCTCTATCTGTCCCTTTATGCCCAATATTTTTTGTTTTATGAAATTGAGTTCACCAATGTTAGTTGCAAATATATTTACATTTCTTATGTGTTTGTGATGGATTATTACCTTTAATAATGTGAAGTGACCCTTTTTATCCTTTCTGCCTAATTTTTGGCTTGAAGTCTGGAATGTAATGTATGAATATAACTCCTAATGCTTGCTTTAAGATTGTCTTTCCTAATAATATTATTTTTACATCTTTTCAATGTTGGTCTATTTGTGTATGTGCCAGTGAAGTAAGTTTCTTGTAGAGAGCAAACAGTTTGATCTTATTTTTTTAATGTATTCAGCTACTCTGTGTTTTTAAATTAAATAGTTAAAATCATTTGCACTTAGGGTTACTATTGAGAGGTACGTACTAATGTCTCCTGTATTCATCTTAGAGGTTTGCTTATTTACTGAATAGTAATGTTTGATTTTCTGCTACTTTTTGTTTGTTCTTTTAGTGATATCTATTCCTTCAGAGCTTTCATACTTGTGTATATCTTTTATCATTTGTGTGTAGTATTCCTACAAATATCTTCTGCAATGCTGGCTTGTTGTTGTTGATGTGACTTGCCATAAAGTTGGGTCTGACTCATAGTGACCCAATGTACAACAGAACAAAACACTCTCTGACTCTGTGCCAGGCATATAATCTTTTTTATATTTAAACCCATTATTGCAGACACTGTGTCAATCCATCTAGTTGATGGTCTTCATTGTTTTGTTGACCCATCCACTACTCTCCCAAACATGATGTTTTTCTCCAAGGATTGGTCCCTCCTGACAACATGTCCAAAATATGTCAGACGCAGTCTTGCCATCCTTGCTTCCAAGGAGCACTCTGGCTTCAGTTCTTGGATGGGTCTGTTTGTTCTTTTGGTAGTCCATGGTATATTCAGTATTTGTCTCCAGCAGCATAGTTCAAAAGCACCAGTTTTACTCCTGTCTCCCTTATTCAGTGTCTAGCTTTCAGAATTATATGATATGACTGATGCTGAAGAGGTTTTGGAGAAAAAAAGAACTCTTGTACACTGTTGGTGGGACTGTAAATTGGTTCCAAAGCACTTTTGAAATCAATAGGGGGATACCTCATAAAAGTAAATGTAGAACTGCCATATGAGCCAGCTATACCACTACTGGGAATATACCCAAAAGGAGATGAGTCATCATACCACAGGGACACCTCCATGGTCAATTTAGCACTTTTCACAATAGGAAAGATATCAAACCAACCAATGTGCCTATCAACAGAAGAATGGATAGAAAACTATGGTATATATACACAATAGAATACTACTCAGCAATAAAAAATGAAATAATGTCATTTGGAGCAAAATGGGTAGAACTGGAGAACATCATCTTAAGTGAATGAACACAAGCTCAAAAAGAGAAATGCCATATGTTCTTACCCATATGTAGGAGCTGAGTCTTACTTAAAGGAAGAAAAAAATCCTGTCTATAAGTTGATATATAAAAATGCACAGTTCAGCTGCATGAAGAAGGGAGGGAACTAACAAAGGAAAGCAAAGATTGTGGAAGGTGGGATGGGGAGGAGGAACAATGCAGAGGGATACAGGGAGAGAGGATAATCTCAGTATAAACAATCCAACTTCATGAGTGCATTGGAAAAATAGGGGCATATAACCCAAACATGCATTTGAGTTTTACTACATAACAGTGAAAAGACTCCATAAACATAAGTTGATAAAAGTGTAAAAAAAGTGACATAATAGTTGACAAATGGAAAAAGCAATTTCTGTATTACTCTGAACTCCACCATCATTTGTCAATAAAAGGAGGGGAAAAAAAGAACGAGAGAAAGAGTGAGGGGGAGAGGGAGGGAGGGAAGGAGGGAGAGAGAGGGAGAGGGAAAGAGAGTGCGAGCATGAGTGAGCTATCGATCTGGGTTTGGTGGCTCATGCTTGTGCATATTCCCAGTATAGTAGTATACCTTGGGAGCCAGAAGCAAGAGAATAATGAGTTTGAGGCCAGGGGAAGCCTGTGTAACTTGGCGAGACCCTGTCTCAAGAATTAAAAGTAAAAAAAATGGGCTGGGAGTGCAGCGCAATGGGTGGTAAAGTGCTTACAAAGCGTGTAAGTGCAAGGGCATGGGTTCAACCCCCCCGGTATCAAAACAAAAACAAAAACAAAACAAACCAAAAAAGAACCAAAGAGAGGTAGGTCCCAACTCTACCTAGCTAGACATCCAATGACATGCTTCCCACAATCCCAAACTACTTCATATCTAGGCTGGTCTCTTGGGGCACTCTGAACATTGATCATACTGATACTACATGAGTCTGTTGATTTGGCATCTGGAGTTTATTAGGTACTTACTGATATTTATCAGTTATAGACAGTTACTATCAACACATGCACAAGCAGACCTTTCCCCCACTTTCTCATTGGGTTTCCACGGAGATCCAAAGGGAAAATACATGTGAAAGAACTTTCAAATGTCAAGCACATGAAGATGATATTGTCATTACAGAAATGAAGAGGCGTTCAGCATGGGTTTTTCTACTACCTGTAAGATAGGAAAAATGCACTGCATTGGAATCCCTCCTTTCAGATACCTTATGGGAAAGATGATGAGTCATGGGGTCAGGCAATCCTGGGTTTGAATATGGCTCAATTATTTACTTATTGCCTGGTCATTGGTCAGACACTTCACTATTCTAAGCTTTTATTTCCTCATCTGTAAGTTGGAAATACTAGTAGCACCACCTCACAAAATTGTTTACTAGATAATGAATGTAAAGTACTCTACACAGTCCCAGGCATACTTATTAAATAAATATTAACAATATCATTAAAAAAGAAAATACTGTGGCATCAATCAGATGTACCTTTATCTTCAATGTGACATCTTTACTTTTCAGAGCATTGTTGTTGTTGTTAGGTGCCCTCAAGTTGAGTCTGACTCATAGTGACCCTCTGCATAGCAGAATGAAACACTCCTGTGAGGCACATGATCTTATATATGTTTAATCCCATTGTTGCAGACACTGTGTCAATCCACGTAGTTGAGATATTTCCTTTAATCCGTTGACCAGCCACTCTCCCAAACATGATGTCCTTCTCCAGGGAATAGTCCCTCCTAACTACATGTACAAAATACATAAGATGTAGTCTAGCCATTCTTGCTTGCAAGGAGCATTCTGATTCCACTTCTAGGACATATCTGTTGATTCCTTTGGTAGTCCGTGATTTCTTCAATATTTGTTTACAGCACCATAATTCAAAACCATCAATTCTTCTTCTGTCTCCCTTGTTAAATGTCCAGCTTTCAAAACCATATGATGTGACTGAAAATACCATGACATGAGTCAGGCCTACCTTCATTTTCAATGTGACATCTTTACTTTTTAATAGTTTTTAATAAATCCAGTCAGTTGGCCAGGTAGCTATTCACCAAATCTTTTGCCAAAGACAAGTGAGCATCTCCAGTGCTGCATTTATTTGTTGAAACATCTCGAAATGTTGGCTTAGTCATCATAAATTGCTTGATACTCTGGCCATGGGCTGAGAGCTCTCAGTCTGCAGTAGTCCTCAAATAATGGGACCAGTTCATTGCTACCAACCACTACACCCTCCACAGACTGAGTTTATGCTGTTGAAACTTGTCATTGGGTCCAAGTCCCACCTTCTCCTTCTCTACAAATGCTTCTTTTAACTCTCTCCCACCCACAAATTCTCACAGGGTCCCCAAGCTCCCTGACTTGCAATTGTTCCTCATTTGTAGATCTTTAGAGTATTGTAGTCTCAATCAATAGGACCTCTCTTAATTTAGCGACTGGCTATAGCATTGCAAGATAGGGGATGCAAGAAAGTGAATTTCTTCTCTGATACTGGACTGTCATGCAGGAAGAATCAATGTCACACCAAATTCTCCCTCTGGATTTAAGACTTGCGAGAAGTGTGGATTTATTCTGTGGCTAGGACTGCCAGTGTATTATCACTAGGGCCACTTGGCTTACATTGTAGTTGTGGCTTTGTCTTACCCTCTCCTCCAGGAGCCAGAGTTGGAGCTGTGGACTCTTTCCTACTTGTTTCTGAGTAGTCCTGTTTCTTCATGGTTTTCGGCTGACCTATCATCTCTTTTATGATTTCCAATGCTCTTCTCTTTCTCTCTTGTCTGTCCTTTGTTTTCCCTGTCTCTTCTCATTCATGGAGTCACATGGAAGAAGCATCTAATCCATCATTTTACCAATATTTATAAATAATTTTATTAGTTCTGTTCCCCATATCACTTGCCTATAGTTAATGTCTTTACTATAACAGTGTTTCTGTGTCTTAAAATTACATTAATGAATTCTGGTTTGTCCCCAGTATGAGAATTAATTCTTCATGATGTCAAAGTTAGGAAATTGTTTCAATGGTTATAATCACAAAAATCATTCATATTCTGATGAAGAACACTGTTCTTTTACAACTGCATTAATTTCTGTAGGAATGTGGATTTCAAAATAGTTTATCGGGGCAATCTTAAGTTCCAAAAATTTTACATTATTTATATTTAAGCTATGAAAATCTTTAAAAATTAATATCATTCTATTGGATAGAATCTGAAAATATCAACCTAAAGTGTTGAATATGGAATTTTGTCCTTTATCACCCTAAATTTTAACAAAAATTACATGATATGGGTCATTTAAAGTGTATTTTATTAAATATTACCACCCTGAGTATAATGGCTGTACATATTTTAAAATTAAAGTTTGGGTCAGCGATACACCCAATAAGAGTGATAAGAAGTTGGGCATTTATAATGGGGATTCAAATTTACACACATTATGGTTTCTGGCTAAGGAGCTTACATAAGCCTGTTCTTTTGTTACATGCTGGGTGTGAAATCAAGAAGGTAGGGTGTTGAGAATCAAAAAGGGCAAAGTCTTCAGAGGGATGGGACAAGTTAGAATACATCAGTGTGAGCCACAACCCATCCAGGTCTCTTGCCACCCCTAAGCTTCAGCATCATTGCACTAGTGACTTAAATGTGAGACTGACATCTTTCACTATGGAAAAGTGTCCCAATAGTCAGAAAAGTAGAAGAAAGTGACTCTGACTGGGTTTAGATTAGTAAGTCCTCTTGCTGCTGCCAAAGCTGTCTATACACTGGCCCAGGATTAAAAGAAGCTGAAGAAGAAACCAGTGATAACCAAAGGTGCTACAGGCAACTGCTGCTTCACTTAAGATGAGCCAGCCCAAGAGAAACAACATAACTGAGTTTAATGGTGCCTGGCTCTTTCAATTTCCCTACTGGGTGTAAAATGATCCAGCCATATCTTGGCTTTCACCTTTCAAATGTCATCCAAAATATCTATTATGTCCCATAGAAATATGCAATTATACAAGGAAGAAGATCCTGAGGATCATATTTCCAACGTCGATGAGCTGACACAGTACAAATCATCTTGTGTGTATTAAAAAAATCCAAACAGTCCTCTTTCCTCCCTAGAACAAAGAATTAAATTTCTTCTTTTCCGTATTATGTTTTCATCTGATTTGCATCACAGCTTCAGTGCCTGCATCAGATAACATCTCAGGAAGTCTGGTCCAAGTGACCCTTCCTCCAGACACACTGGATATGATCTTAATTGCCAAGGATATTAAGAGTAGATAATAAGATAATAAGGGAAGCAACAGCTATATGATGTGGTAATTGTTAGTCTAGGGGTTGGAAGATCTAAGAAAGATATTGGGTAATAAGACTTGGAGCCTCATATGTTTACCTTCTTCATCCATGGTGATCTGACAGGTATATTTATTATGATGGTAAAGAGCTGATATTCAAATTCAAACCCCACCTGAAAGGACTGGAAGACTTGAAATTGTCACTGTACTTTGATAATGAATACTAGGGCTATATACAAACCATTCATGGAAAGTGCATGTAACACCCAGGCTGATAAACAAAGAGAACCTTGTGTGGAGTGTGAAAGAGGTGTAATTCCTTCAAATCACCTGAGGCTTTGAGAGAAATTTACTGAGAAAGACTTTATAGTGGGTCACTTTGGGCCATTGGTCAGTAACTAAACAAATAATTCAAATTATATCCATCTGGTTTCAGCAAATTTCCTTAAGGAGTTACAGTACTTTACATTCTATACATGGTACTATTGGATCAATGTCTTTAGCTGCAGTGTGTAAGCACACAGGGCTTGATTCATGATTATATGGGTAAAACTCAAGATCTGTATTTTAAATGATGTAATAGGAAATCAGCAAAGAATCTCTCATAAGTAATAAACAGCAATTGAGCCTTAGTTTAGCCTATGTGGAGCTATTATAAATTCTGCCAAGTATATAGATTAATGTTTATACAAATTACTTGAGTAATAAAAGATATATTTTGTCATAATAGCAATATAGTTTCATAACTTATTAAGTGTTATAGGTTTATTCACATATGACACCAAGAAACCAAAGTACTATTCTAACTACTTTTCACTGAGTCTGAAGTTAGCAGCTAATGTTTTTGCCTTGCAGGGAGTCTCGGGTTTTTTAATCAGTTTTGACAGGGATGTGAAGCTTGTCTTATTCATACAATGTGGCCGGTGGGAAGAAGCGTGGGCTTGAGAGGAAGAATATCTGCTTGAGGGATTTGCTTAGGGCTAGTGTTTGATTCTGATTCTGTGAAATGGTGTTGGGAAGCGAGTCATTTTTCTTTTCTCACAGGTTAGATTTCCTTGAGAGTTCATCCACATACCACTGCTGCTGTTGTTTGGTGATATCGAGTTGGGTCTGACTCATTGAGACCCTGTGTGCAACAGAATGAAACACTCCCCAACACGGTGCCATTCCTGGCACTATGTCAGTACTTCTCTGCTATTCATAAAGTTTTGAAGGCTGATTATTTCAGGAGTGGGCTGCCAGGTCCTTCTCCCATTTTTTGCGGTGCTAAAGATCAAGCCCAGGGCCTCAGAGCGCTCAGTGCAGCACTCTACCAACTGAGCTAAACCCCAGCCCCAGCTAACACGTTAGAGGGCAAAATACATTGTAAATGGTAAAATACCATGAAAAGGACCATTAATTCCTGATTTGTGACCTCAGAGGCTAGTGACAAAGGGAAATCATCTATGTCAAAGGACTTGTGAGATGCTTTCACTTCCCGCCTTACACTTCCTCTTCCTGATGCTCCCTGAAAATACACATAATTTTATTTTTTTCATAGCCTGACGTTCTTTTCCTTTCCAATGAACTGAAAAACATGACAAGTAGCATCATATCCTCTATTTACCCTCTTCATGGAACTGTTAACTGGGCAAAGTGGAGAAACCTGGAGAAATTCAGAGAAACCTCAGTTCTTTAGATGAAGTGACCTAAGATTAGTACTCTACTGAGGACAAAGAAAAAATCAGAGAGAGTAGACATGGGATTAAGGCAGCTTCTAATAGAAGCAGGCAGATATATTTTGGAGACAAGGCAAGCACGTTGAAAGATGGTGGAGCTTGGAGTATTTGTTTCTCCTAGTTTTATAGTGTGCTCCTCCTTGTGACCCACTCAGTGTGGCATGAGTGGGCACAAAACTTAAGCGAGGCCCTTCTCAACCTGACTCAGTAGGAAATAGTGAACCTTATTAGTATTGGTTTTAATTTTTTTTGTACTGAGCCAACAGCTGTTTTGTGTGACCTCAGACTCAGCATGTGTTTGAGATAGGGAGGAATAATAACTACATTTACTTGTCATCAGTTTACCTTTACCTTTGAGTCAGGAAGGAGCAGGATTTATTGCTGTCAGTTTACCTTTTAGCTTTGGTTCAGGAAGGAACAGCATTTACTGTTATCAGTTTACCTTTTAGCTTTGGGTCAACTTAAAAATGCCAGTTACAGGCATTCTGTGGATTTTTATCACTTACAGAAAGGCCAATGCTGGTTTATATTTAATCTAGCAATAAAAGGCTTATGCTTAAAAGTAAATTACAGGAAACTTGGGGTGTATTCATTACAGCTCCTAAAATTTGCATAGTTTCCCAGTTTTCCTCACTGTCTGTTTACCCTTAGCATAACAACTCATATTTGGCAGAACTCTCAATTGTGGATCATTTGTTCACCATTTCCAGAATTGACTTGAAAAACTACATTTGGGTATGGGATTGCCTTTTCAGAAAATATAACCTTTTTCATCACCTTTCTTCAACTCATTTCTTCATAAGCCAACTAGTGCCCTATTCTTTCACCTATCAGAAGTCATTGGCCAATGCAACTTTTTCTGTCTGGCTTAGAAATGTTAGTTGATTTTCTAACATTCTTGTCCAGCTAATCTCATACCCTGAGGTATTCCAACTACTGTATTTTATTTCTTTATTATTGCTCCAGGGTTGGGGAGATTTGCTAGAGAAAACCATGCATCTTGGATTCATGTACACTTTTGCAAATGTCCTGTCTGGACCTAGCTAGAACTCACCTAACCACAGGCAAAATGAACGTCCCAGCCAAAGAACTGTGTTTACAAACCATGTCTCCATTGTCTGAAGCCTTTGCTCTTTCCCTGCACTCCTCAGGCTCTGCCTTTTTGCCTCATCATTCCATCTGTATTTGTCCTATTTCCAGTTTTGGCATGTCAGTTCTTTCTTACCTGCTTTGTCTGCTGGCTTCAAACCAATCTCCAAAGATTGCCATGTTCAAATTGATTATCCAATATTTTGAATACCCTGGCTTTGCCCCAAGACGTTACTAGCTTTTATCATAGATAATCTCAGAAAGATAAGTGTTTTTAGAATCCATCCTTTCCTGAGAGTATACAGAGTTATACAATGGTTTCCAACCTAATTGCCCCCACAGTTCTCCTTGGCAGTACTTCTTGCCCTTTCTAATCTGCTTTCTTTTCCTACTACAGAAAATCTTGTTGCTTTCCTCAAATTTTTTCACTCCAGTCCTTTCACATTCAGTTGGAGACTTTGTCTTTTACTTACCGAGAAAAAGAAGTCATGAAAGTGAATTTCTATGTCAACTCCCAATCTCTGCCTCCCATATCATCTGCATTCTAACTGATCCAAACTATGCTATTTCTGAGAAAGGGATTTTCTTCTTTCTGTCTAAGGGTATCCCTCTCTTTTCTCCTTTAGTGTCATTCTAAAGTTTTTTTTTCCAACTTATACACATGTAGAATTCTTTCCTATTGTTTGTAACACACATTGTCATCTTTACTTTTATTATTTTTACCTTATTTTGTTATTTGTTTTATTTTACTTCTTGATTCTTATAGAAGTAACCTCCCTTAATTCAGTCTCACTACCTATTTAGTTCTTCTCTCTGAGATGGACAGATTTTGCTTTTATTACTTATTTAGTTGCTTATGTTACCTTAGTTCTAGTAGTATACAATGAAATCTTATTTGTCAATTTAACCCCATAACTCTTTCCATCTAGTTCTTCATGTTGCCAAAATCACCCTCCAGAAAGTTTTGTTATTTGTCTACTTCAGATCGTGCCCTGGTTCTCTATTACTCTCCAATACCCAAACCTCTTCCTTGGCAGGGCTTGCAATGATCTTCATGACCTAAAAACTGTTCTCCAGCCTAGCTTCCTCTCTAAATACTTCCTAGCTCAAAATCTTCACTCTAGCCAAAATGAACTATTTCACCAATGTCCTCTGCTTTCTCTTGCTCTTAATCTCTGCATGTACTGTTTTTGCCTTCCAGAACTTGCAGCCATCTTTCTCTCTTGCTCTTTGAGTTTTATACATTTTCACAACTTAACTTATATTTAACTGCTCTTGGGAAACCTTTCTATTCCTTTTCTGGTACATCTTATGTACCAACTGTGTATTCTGTTAGTTCATGGGCTTTTCTCTCTCTCTCTTACCATGTCATGGTGGTTATAAGGTGCTATCAACTTGGGTTTGACTCATAGTGACCCTGTGTACAACAGAATGAACCACTACCAGACACTGTGCCATGTCTGGCACTATTGTCACTGCTTTCCTGTTATTCATAGGGTTTTTGATGACTGGTTGTTTTGGGAGTGGGTTGCCAGAAATTTGTCCCAAGCCAAAAGCACCTGGTATTCCCAGGCAGTCTCCCTTCCAAGGACTAACCAGGCCTGACCTTGCTTAGCTTCCAAGGTCTAACAGGATTGAATGCCAGGGTGGGATAGCTTAGGTACAGTCATATACATGAGTCTTTATAAACAGACCTGTTTTCTTCAAACTAGACATGTAAGGAGGGGTTGGCTTTAAGGAAATTTGTGAAGTAGTAATAGCCTGACAAGTCTTCTCATCTATTTGTTTGCAATTCCTCTTTAATTCTGGGACTTTGCAGCACAGACTCACTTCTCTCATGATGCTCCTTGGTGGTCTAGTTTCCTTATTAAGTAACTGTACCCAAATTTTCCCTCTCAAGTACCTTCCCAAATATTTCTCCACATGAAAATCTATTTTCTGTGCTCCTCCATTTAGCTTCTTTATCAGGCTACTTGGCTAATACTATACAGGCTTCATTAATGCTTGGCAATGGCATTAATACACTATGCTTCAGGGAGAGTAAGAGGTGTATTAACAAAGTTCCGAAAGTATCCCAGCGAGTTACTGATGTGAACATAAAGATCCCAAGCCAGATCAATGACAGAGAGACATGTTTGGTTTGTGGATTTTTACAAAGAAATGTCTTCTCAAATTACACAGTTGCTTAGTTTACTCTCAATGTAGCTTTTTCCAGGGAGGAATTTTTGGGGAAAAAGGTGGAAGAACAGAGGCAGTAGAGAAAATTGTGAAAATTATGAATAAAGGGATTCACTAGAATTATCTCATTTTCCTTCTCATTTTGCCTAATTTTCATCAACTTTTATTTTTATTTTATAACATTTATTTCCTAAATAATCTACCTTGATGACTATTTATAATTATTCTAAAGTGAGCTATGCTTCTCAGTAAAGGATCCTT
>VMDO01037258.1:0-14464 GCA_007922755.1 Pedetes capensis | reverse complement strand
TTTGTGTATCTTCAATATATCTGAATGTGGAAAAGGTACTGTACAAATACGAGGTGATAGGATTTTCCAACTCCATTGTAATCTTAGGAGACCACCAGGGTCTGTGTGGTCTGTCCCTGGCAGAAACGCCATACGGTGTGTGTGTGTGTGTGTGTGTGTGTAAAGCTTGGTCACTAGGCAAAGCAACCAAAACACTGTTGGGAATCTGGACTGACTTTGTAAAAATAGTCATGTTCGATGTTAAAGAGCATTATTTTCTAGCTGTTTTTAAGTTCATGGTATGAGAATTTCATCCTTAAAACGAGAATGTAGTTTGAATGGTTAGTGAAGGAGAGCGACGTAAACATGGTCTAAGTCGTGTTTGTAAAGCGCCCGTTTCTGTGGCCTGGTCAGGTTGGGTTGAACATATGCAAAGGCACCACATAGGCTTCATGCTGCACCTTGTTAGCGTGATGCCTGCTCAGAACCTGCTTTTTCCTGCAGTTGATCCAGTCTCCCGTGACCACCCCCCTTGGGCTGATCATGCTGAAGACAACTTCGGAAGAGCTGGCTTGTCCCCGGGAGGACCTCAGTGTGGCTCGCAAGGAGGAGCTGCGGAAGCTGCTGCTGGACCAGGTGCAGACGGTGCTCGGGCTCCTGACAGGTGAGTACTTTGGTGGCACCAGAGATGGAGGCCTGTCATTGACTAGGTTCTTAGCTGTTGCTGAGACTGAATAAAAGAATGGAAAGAATTTTTCAATCACGTGGAGCCTGGTAGGACCTCCAAACAGATTTTCCCTTGATTCCCTGTAGTCTCTCCTTAATTCGTCCTCACCATGGCTGTGACTAATTATGAATACTTTAGGTCCTGAGAATGTGACTAAAATGCCTGTGCTACGGTTATGTAGGTAGGTGGCCAGCTCTCCATTCAGCAGCATTTGAAATTATAATCAGGAGAAGCCAGAGTGGCGGCCAGGTGTGACAGTGTCCCAGCCTCTGTAGGGGGGTGAGACGAGGTGGCCCCTGTGTACCCTTGTGGTGTCTCCTTGGGCCTGTCTGGTCAGAGCCTGGATGACACATGAAGGACAGAGTGAGCAGGAGGCAGGAAGGTAGGATGATCCCCCAGGCTGAACGCTTGGCCTTGCTGCACAGGGTGCTGTGGTGCAAAGGAGTCGTGTCATCCCCAGCTCCTCCGCTCCTGTTTCCCCTTGGATGGCTAGGAGCTTTTTTCTTTTGTGTGTCTGTGTGGTCCTTGGCATGTGACAAGGACTGAAAATTGGTTGAAAGAATGATTGCTTAAAGGCAAATCACCCTCATCCTTCCCTAAATCCCAGGTTAAAGCTCAGGCCTCAGGGCATTTATTCATTCAAGGCATGCTTATTGGCACCCCCGACTAGGTTTATGCTTAGGGATCACATCCTATGTGTCTATGTCCAGTGCCTAGTGGCATTTTATATCCTAAGAATTGAGATATAGTTCACGTACCGTAAAATTCACTACTTCAACATGCAACAATTCAGTGGCTTTTAGGATATTTTAAAGGCTGTACAGCCAATCACTGCTGTCTGATTCCAGAACATTCTCATCACCCTAGAAAGAAATCCTGTGCCCATTAGAGGTCACTCTCTATTCTCTTCTTCCTCCAGTCCCTGTTAGGTGCTGTGGAGTCGATTCTGACTCATAGTGACCCTATGTATAACAGAATAAAACATTACCTTGCACTGTGCCATGCACATGATCTTTTTTATGTTTGAGTTCATTGTTGCAGCCACTGTGTTTATTCTCATTTTGAGTCATGCCACATCAGCAACTGGAGTTCTCAGGGACTTTATTCCCATAATTGAAGTCATTTGAATTCTTTCCACCCTGGGGGGCTTATTATCTGGTACTATATTTGACAGTGCTTCTCTGCTATTCATAGGGTTTTTAGTGGCTAATTGTTTTGAAAGTGGGTCTTTGGGTCCTTCTGTCTAGTCCTAGTCTGGAAGCTCAGCTGAAACCTGTTCATCATGGGTGGCCCTGCTGGTGTGTGAAATACTGGTGGCATAGCTTTCAGCATCACAGCAACATGCAAGGCTCCACAGCACGACAAGCTGACAGACACCTGGGGGTCTAGTCCCTGGTAACCACGAATCTATGTCTGTATGAATTTGCCTATTTTGGGCTTTTCATAAAATGGAATCATAAGAAATATAACCTTTTACGTCTGATTTCTTTCAGTTATACTTTCAAGATCTAGCCATATTGTAATATTAAATATTTGTTGTTGTTGTTGTTAGGTGCCATTGAGTCAGTGTCTGACTCATAACAACCCTACGTACAACAGGCCAAACAGTATTGTTAGTGCTTCTCCCCTATTCATAGGGTTTTCAACGGCTGATTGTTTTTGGGGAGTGGGTTGCCGGGTCCTTCTCCCAAGGTTATAGGACTAGGTATTCCCAGGTAGTCTCCCATCCAAGTACTAACCAGGCCCGACCCTGCTTAGCTTCTGAGATCTGATAGGATCAGATGCCACAGTGGTACGGCTGCAGGTCAGTAAATAGGGGGAGCAAAATCCTTTCTTAAGTCTCTGTGATCATTGATATGCTAGGTTCTGTAGGGGCACACAGAGGAATAAAACTGTGCCTGCCTTCTAGTGATCTGGATCCTAGTGGATGAGAAGCAGATAGGAAGAATTCCTGGAAGAGGTGTCCCGAGTGGAATTCTAAGGGATGGATAGGTAGCAGTCTAGAGGAAAGGTCAAGTTAGGATTCAAGATAGGAGAGCAGGGCAGAAGTTGAGAAAGACAAGCGCACCTGTTGAAGACATAGCAGATGGCTCAACCTGGGAAGCCTTGTGGGGGAAGCTGAGAGCCAGGACAGGCAGCGCAGGTGGGGTGGACAGAGGCCAGGCACTAAGATTTGTTAGGTGGTGCTGTTTGAAGGAGGAACAAGAGGGTCAGTGATTGGTTTGTAGGGGAAGAAAAGTGGGATTCAGGATGCCGTTGCGTGTGCAGATCTGGGTAGATGCCTTGCTTGGTTTCTCAATCCTTGCCATCTGGCAGAGCGCTGGTATGGTTAGTCAGGATGCCTTTATGAGAGAAAGTTTCAGGATGCGATGGAAGTACGTAGTTAACTCAAGCAGAGAGGGTGAAAGGAGAAGACAAGGGTTAGTGAGGTGACCTTGGGAAGGGCATGTATCTAAGAGGTGACCGGGCAGAGGCTGGTGGTCATAGTGTGGAATCGTGTTTAAAGACATCAGAGGAAGGCTGGGTTCCCGGAAGAGCAGGGCAGTGGCTGGAGCACTGTGGCATGGTTGAGGAGGATGAGGATTAAGTGTGGCCCCGGAGGGCACAAAGCAACCGGGTGACGTTGGCACAGAGCAGTGTTGGAGGAAATAACGGGAGAAGCCTTGTGGCCAGGCTGAGGTGGAGCAGCAGAGATCCCGGGATGGGACCAGACTCTGAGCAGATGGGCACAGCCCCTAGCTGGAGGGCATATGTGGTTGAGAAAGGGATGTTTAAGTATTGGCATTTGACCAAAAGTATCAGTAAATCATTTTTTGTAATATGGTCTTTATCTCTCTTACACTCGGTTTCTCTTTTCTTGTAGGTATTTTGGAGACCGTCTGGGACAAACACAGTGTTACTGCTGCCACCCCACCACCATCCCCAACCTCAGGAGAAAGCGGTACGGCCTGCCTCCACCTGTGGCCTTCCTGGGGCCCTCTGCCAGGCTTGTGGGCCGAGATACAGATGCCTGTTCCTCCTGATCTTTTCGGGCCTGTCTGCTCACGTGGTCAGAGTAGCTGGCTCTCAAAGTCCTTGGACTTTTTGATATATTTAGTTTCCTTAGCCATCAGGAAGATGGCATCTTGGACCTTGTGCCACCCGCCTCTGTCCTGTCTCTCTTGACTGTGGCCTCTCCATTCTTTCTCTCTCACTGTCCCAACTGTACTGCTTGTGTTGGGTGCGTTTGAGCCAGGGGCTTGGCGAGTCTGCTTGGCTGCCCTGCGGGGTGGCAGCAGGTGGCAGTGGCCTGAGGATGGTGAGGGCTGTCTTCCCCAGGGGACTGGGCAAAAGCCACATAGCCAGGACAGAGTGGGGACCAGGCTGCAGTCGTCAGCACAGAGTTTACAACTTCAGTGAACATAGTTAAGAATGTTAAGCATGATTCACAAAGCCTGTGCAGATCTGCAGTGGTTAAATACCTCGAGGGTAGCTAGTTGTTTTCCTCAGTTACAGTAATGCCTGCTTTCAGAGCTGCCTGAGTATATACCTGGGTCAGGAATTGTTGACTGTTTTCAAGGATGGATGGAAAGAGGAAGTTATGTCTGAGCAAGAACTTTTAGTTTCTAGATGCTTCTGTTTACATTAAGTGATCACAGATGCTTTTCAGAAGAGTACATCCTGTGACTCGGCATATGTTTCTTCCTCTCCTGGGAAGGCAGATATGACTAATGAGAACTATTTCCACACCTTTTTTAACCCCAAGGAAGTGGGCTGTTGAAATCTCTAAGCCCAAGCTGTTTCATGTCGTCTGTTTTTAATATGCGGAAGTTGGAATTCAGAGTTACTATTGAATTGAAAATGTGCCATGGGTTGTGAGGATTGCTCATGGAACACTAATTATCCCAAATTCCATACTTGGATGTAATGTAATTTATCCAACTTAATTATCAGACTTGGTTAAAAACTGTTAGACGTGTAGACATCCTACTTAGATTAAAACAGTTACAGACTTGAAGAGCATGTGAGAAGCCCACAGGAATTTGAAAGTTTATTTGTACTGGATGATGAAACCGCCATTCTTAAGGTGGGGATTTTGAGCTTAGCAGATTTAGATTTTGTGATATTTAATGATTAAAAAAAACCTTATAAGTGATATGGACATTTGACTTTATGATTGTACACACATATTGGAGTATCCCATAGTTTGCCTAGACTTTAAGTTTGTCATTTCATTTAAATATGGTAAAGCGTTAGCTTTTTTGGATTAAGTTTGTCTTTAGATGGTAGAAGAATAGTTTAGTGTTCTGCATAAGTCAGCAGCAGTTCACTGCAGTCAGAGGTGTTTGTTTTTCTGAGATCATTTTCCAGTTCCAAAAGCTGTGTGTTTTAGTTGGCTTTGTTGGGCTATGTTCTGGGCTCACTCCACAATAGACTTTTACTTTCCTCGGGACCAGATTGGGGATAATCAGAAATGTGTGCCTATGTTTTTGATGCATTGGTTGCTTTTGTTTGTGAGGTTAGGTGAAATAATCTGACATTTCTGTACAATAAAACCTAGGATGTGGTTCTTCCTTATGAGAATTGCCTCTTAGATATTGTGACATTTTTTTCCTCCCTAGTACTCAGGGGGTTGAACTCAGGTCCTTACATTTACTTTGCCAGTGCTCTCCCCCTGGGCTGCACCCCCAGCCCTTTTTCTTTTCCTTCTTTTCTACTTCGTAAAATTTTGAGTCAGGGTCTTACTAAGTTACACAGGCTGCCTCTGGCCTTGAATTCATGATTGTCCTGGCTTTGCCTCCTGAGCCACTGGCATTATAGGTCTGAATCACTGGGTCCAGTCATCTTTTGAAGTCTTGAATTTTAGTATTTAGAAAAAACTAAATGTATTGAGGCTTTAGAGTGGGGAGGAGAACCTAGGGAGTTCATGAAGCTTTTAAGCTGGGTACTTCCTTTAAAATTCCCTCCTCAGGATTCTTGTCCTCCTCATGTATCATGGTAATTGTAAGTGAAGCTGGCAGACCTGGTTAAATGATTTGGGCAGTGCTGAGAGTTAATCAGCGTGTGCAGCCTTTGCTCAGCTGTCTGTGCACTTAAGACACAGTTCAACAAAACTTGCCCCGAATGTTCTTGACCCTGTAAGCCCAGTTGTTTAGAGGCGCGTCCACAGCACCTGTGATCCCATCCTCTCCCAGGGGCTCCATGAATAGAGTTGCCCCACATTTTATGATCAGAGCCCATCGTTAGACCAGTGGTCCTCCAATGGGATGTTTTGCCCATAGCAGGTATTTGGCAGTGTCTGGAGGAGGGCTGTTGGCATTTAGTGAGTAGAGGCCCAGGGTGCTGCTAATTGTTCTTTAGTGCACAGGACACCAAAGGTTTATCTAGGTCAGAATTTTAGTAGTGCCAAGGTAGAGACACCCTGAGGTTGCAAACTGACAGCTGAGTAGAAAACCAAGAAATTTCAGTACATTAAAAAAAAAAAGTCTCACTGAGTTGCACAGGCTGCCTCTTTGATCTTGAGACTCTCCTCCCTCAGCCTCCCGAATCGATGGTATCATGGGCTGCACCAAGGCTCCCAGCTTCATCTGCTTTTATTAAGGAGACAAAACTCCTTATTAGTAAAGCCACAGAATTCTCTTAATGGCTGAGGAGATTGAGGTGTAGAGAGCTTAGCTGAGTTGTTCATATTTACCCATCACTCTGAGGCCCTGGGTTCAATCCCCAGCACCACAAAAATGGAAGGACATGGCAATCTACTCCCAAAGCAATCCTGAAGCAATCAGCCATTGAAAACCCCATGAGGGTCGCTGTGAGCCAGACCTGACTCAAGGACACCTAACAACAACAGTGGTATAAAATGGCACTTGTCAGTAGGTCTGGGGACCCCTGGAGGTCTCCCTGAGCCCTTTCTGGGGTCCCAAAGGTTAGATAGGTGTTTATAAAGGTCCCAAGACATTGTCATAATTTAGTCCCATTCTCTCATGAGTGCATTGAATAAAAAAGCTCATTCAGATCCCACATTGCAATTAACCTTTTAAGGAATTACTCCTTGCACATTTTAATATAATATTAAAGAATAGTTCCAGTCATCTGAGAAGGCATCGAAAAACCTTGCTTTTTCAATTGCCTATGTATGTGAAGCTGGATTTTTTCCACTGGCTTTAATGAAAACAGTGCATTGCAACAGATTGAGTGCACAAGCAGATAAGAGTCCAGCTGTCTTCTTTAAACCAGATATTTAAAGAGATTTGTAAACCTGTAAAGAGGTACTCTTCTATTTTTTTTTTTTTTGAGTAAAATGTGGGCTTTTAAAAAGCTTAAAAATGTTATTTATGCTAATACATATGTTTGAGAAGATGCTACCTTTCTTGATACTCAAAAGCACTTTGGGTTGAGCTATTCTTTATAGACAGACACTGTACCACTCTCTGGCTTTGAATGCTACTTGGGTGTGTTCTCCTTTGTGTGTGTGATTTTTCTACCTACATTCCTTCCTTATTTCTCAAATTCTTAGTATTGATATTTTTTTCCTTGGGACAGGACAGACTGTTCATTTTGTAGAGTCATATTTATTTCAGGAAAGTGTTTTTGTTATAAATTTGAATTTTTTGTCTTTTCTAAAATGATTTTACACCTTTTCGATTTTGTGTGATTTCCTTAAGCTCAGTGCTTTCAAAAATTATGTAAAGAATCACTTGGCGAGTGTGAAAAGAGACTCCTGAGCCCCAGTGCCTTCCAGGTTCACTTCCAGTGGTGGTGTGGAGGCTGACCACTGGTACTTCTGGCAAGCTCAGGTCCACAAACTACACCTTGAGTAGTCCATTGGTTCTTAAAGTTTTGGTCTTGGTTAGACCAAAAGGTCCTCAGAAAGCTTTGTGGGTTATATTTATTAGTATTAAAACTGAAGAAATGTACAAATATCTATCATTCATAAAAATGTAGTGAGCCCAGTGCAGTGGCGCACATCTGTAATCTTAGCAACTTGGGAGGCAGAGGCAGGAGGATTGCAAATTCAAGGCCAGAGGCAGGGTATGTTACTTAGCAAGACCCTGACTCAAAATAATAAATAAATGGGTTAGAGTGTAGCCCTGTGGTAGAGCACTTGTGAAAGTACCTGGGAAGCCCTGGTTCAATCCCCAAGAATCACAAAACAGAAACAAAAATGTAATGAACTCATTACATATTGGGGCTGGGGTTTAGTTCAGTTTGTAGAGTGCTGCTCTGCTCTGTGAAGTCCTTGGTTCAATCCCTAGCACCACAAAAATGGGAGAAGGACCTAGCAACTCTCTCCCAGAACACTTCCAAAACAACCTGCCATTGAAAACCCTATAAATAGCAGAGATGCACTGATGAAATAGTGCTGGGCATGGCACAGTGCCTGGGTGTGTTCCGTTGTGTTGTATGTAAGGTCGGTGTGAGGCGCACCTGACTCAACAGCACCTAAGGACAAATGGAAAGCTGTGTTGTATACTTGCAAGATAATAAAAGTGAGAAAGGAAAATAGTGTTCTTTTAAAAAGAGTTTTGAGAGACGGAAGTATAGCTCAGTGGTAGAGTGCTTGCCTAGCACGTGTGTGGCCTTGGGTTCCATTCTCAGTAATAAAACAAAAAGTTTTTATTTGTGGCCTCCCACAGAGGTCTTGGGGACCCTCAGAGAACCCTAGACCAAAGAGACTGAGGCTTTGTAAGTAATACTTGGATTTAAAAGTTTAATCCGAGATTGCACGTAGAGAAGTCGAACATACTGCCCTGTCCATAGCCCTTGAGTGTCATTGGTGCATATAAGGTCCCTTTGTTGTTTTATTTATTCTCTTCCATCTTTGTTCTCCTCCTACCTGTTTCCCAAGGTGGACAGCCATTTTTTTGCGTATAATGTGGATCTGTGTTTGGCAACATGTACTTGTAAAATGGTGTTGGTGTCCATGTAGTTTAATATGTAATGGTGTGCTCATACCCTGATTCTGTTTGACTTTTTATTCAGTGCTCTTTTTTGAGGTCTCTCTAGCTGTTCCTGGGCTGGGATTTTCTCAGTTGCTCCGTTCTGTAGTCTCAGAGGTCCTGAATTCAGTTCCCAGCACTGCAGAAATGAGAGAAGGATGTGGCAATCCACTCCCGAGGCAATCCCGTAACAATCAGCCATTGAAACCCTATGAGGGTCGCTATGAGTTGAACATGACTCGATGGCACCTAACAACAACTAGCTGTTCCCTGTGCCTATAGACCGTTGCCATCCACTGTATGATGTGCATCCCCAGCATCTGACTTGCCTTCTCCCCAGTGAGGCGCCCACGTCGCCTCTGTCTGCCCCATGCAGAGACTTGTGTGTTGTCTGTGTGAGGCTGGCTTTGGAACGTCCTGGGCAATGGTCAGCCGATAGGATGTGTGAGTAGCAATAGGACTCCCGAGGGCCTTGCCATCTATACTTGGCATCCTCCAACGTTCTCATTCTTTTCAGCTTTCTCGTAATTTGCATTTTCTAATGACTGATGAGAGTCCCTCTCTGTGCGCTGGTTGGTGGTCGTTTTGCCTGTCTTTCTCTGGATGCTGTCTCTTTATGTCCCCTGCCTGGCTTTCTGTCGGGGTGGTCCTTGCTGAGGTACAACATTTTTCTTTTAGAGTTTAATCTTTCTGCTGTTAGAAATGGTGACTCTTTTCTTGCAGTCCACTATCTTCCTGGTCACATTCTTTTAATGTTTTTCATTGATTAGAAACTATTATTTGGTGATGTATTAAAATCATAAGTGTTTTTTTGGTTCAGGTGTATTTTGGTTGTTTTAATAAAGCTTTCCTTTCTTTCCCTATGGCTCAAATTCTTTTGTATTTTCTTCTGCCAGTTTTTTTTTTTTTTTTTTTTAGCAGTACTTGGGGCTTGAACCCAGGGCCTAATGCAAATACTCTAACCCTGGGCTGCACCCCAGCCCCTTTGTTTTTATTTTGTATTTTGAGACAGGGTCTCGCTAAGTTACGCAGGCTGTCCCTGGCCTCGAACTCATGATCCTCCTGCCTTGGCCTTCTGAGTTGCTAGGATTACAGGCATGTGCCACTGTGCCCGGCCTCTTCTGTCAGCTTTAAAGTTTTGCCTTTGGTTTAAGTCTTTAACTCATTTGATGTCTAACTTTATATTTTTATTTCATGATCATGTATTTCTAAAAATGTGGCCATAATTTTAGGGGATAGAAGGAAAAAAAAAAAAAAGGAGAACCTGGGAAGTCCTTTGCTTTCACAGCAGAAGGTAGTCCTTTTGGTGTCTCAGGCTTCTGTCTCCTGGGAAACTGCTGTGCTGCAGCTCTCACCATGACCCAATTCAAGTCGGAACACTGAGGATCATCACCAGCTTTTCCTTCAAGAAGCTGGATTTCCTGCCTGACTTTGTTATACTGTTAACCAACCAACTTCCTAACTTCCTTCCTTCCGTCCGTCCTTCTGTCCAACTCAGCTTTGTGCATGCCAGGCTGCTAAGCACGTGCTCTGCCACTGAGCGATGCCCCAGCCCGTATCACCGGCATTCCAGACTGAGCATGTATTTACTACTTTTTCATTTCGCAGGTGACTAAAGTGGCTGTTTTGGAAGGAGACTTAGGCATAGTGGTTAGGCAGAGATTTGCCTTCGGGAGTGGTAAACGGCTCTTTTCACTTTGCAGCTGACTTGCTGAGTAACCTGCTGCAGAGCCCTAGTTCAGCCAAGCTGCTGAGCCAGCCCATTCCCATCCTGGACGCGGAGAGCGAGTACGTCTGCTCCCTGGCCTTGGAGTGCCTGGCGCACCTCTTCAGCTGGATTCCTCTGTCGGCCAGCATCACCCCGTCCCTGCTCACCACCATCTTCCACTTTGCGCGCCTTGGTTGTGACATCCGTGCCAGAAAGATGGCATCAGTGAATGGCAGCAGCCAGAACTGTGTCCTGGGTCAGGAGCGGGGTCGGCTTGGATTCCTGGCCATGTCCTGCATCAACGAACTCATGTCCAAGAACTGTGTGCCTATGGAGTTCGAGGAGTACCTGCTGCGGATGTTCCAGCAGACCTTCTACCTCCTGCAGAAGATCACGCGGGATAACAACGCCCACACGGTGAAGAGCCGGCTGGAGGAGCTCGACGAGAGGTAATGAGCCGGGAGGGCTGCGAGGCGTGGTGTCCGCAATTCCAGCTGGTGTCAGAAGTGGGGCTCCCGGGAGGCACGGAGGAGTAGGTGTGTCCCCTCACGACCAGGCAGAGCTGGAGAGGCCAGGGTCTTGGGCAGCAAGCGGATGTGTAGGCTTCTGGTCTCTTTCCCTCTCCGCCTGCCCGCCCGCTCACCTGCCTCTTGTCCTGTCCTGTCCTCGCTTCCGCCGCGGCCTCACTGTCTGCCTGCAGGCCTGAGGTGCGCAGGGACTGGGAGTGGCCTCTGCCTGCAGAGGCACCCGTGTTCCCGTCGCCCTCTCTCCTGGTGCTCCTTGTTGGTTTTCACCGTTGGCGTTGCCCAAGTGACCCTTGGAGTGTGTGGGAGAGCTGCTGCTGTGTGGGCGGGGTTCATGCGGGTGTGGGGCAGTGTGGAGCGCACCTGTCCCCTGACACGGCCTGCGCTTCCCGAGCCCATCTGCTGAACGTGATTTAAAAGCTGCTTCCCGTGGGATGGTAGGAAGCAGGACTTCCCTGTTTACTTCCTCTGCAGATGATGTAGTTTGTTTCCTCCACAACTTTAGTGAACATGAGGCGACTGGTGAGGACGAGGGATTGGAACGCCACGTAACGATAGTAAGCAGTGTGCGCTCTGTAGAAACATGCGAGATGACGACTTGTGTGGAATTAGGAAATAGTCACAGATTGCCTGGCAGCAAAAGTTTTTAATATTTTAATCAGTTTTCCTTGGATTGCTATTAAGCTATACAGAGTTAAGCTATATCATTTTTCGTAAAGTAAGTAGCAGATCATAAAGTCAATGCCTAAAGTCAAGAAGGCATGCAGCTGTACCCTGGTGGCGTTTGATCATGTCCGATCTTGGAAGCTAAGCAGGGTCAGGCCTGGTTAGTCCTTGGATGGGAGACCACCAGGGAACACCAGGTGCTGCAGGCGAGGGAGAAGGACCTGGCAGCCCACTCCCAAAAAACAATCGGCCATCGAAAACCCTGTGAATAGCAGAGAAGCACTGACAGTAGTGTTCTGCCTGTTGTACATAGGGTCGCTGAGAGTCGGACATCGACTCCATGGGACCTAAGAACAACAAAGTCAACAAAGCTTTAGAGTTTTTTAAATTGGGCAGTTTTAAAGTTTTTCTAAAGATGAAAAGTTGATGCATAAGATTATTTTGGCTTGGTTTGTTGTAAATAAGACTTGTATGACATTTACTTTGTTATAGTCACAAATCAGACTTTGATATAATATTTTTTCATTATTTCGTAATAACCGTGAATTCAAATGCTGCAGTCTTCACACAATTTCATATCCTTTCTGGCTTTAAGAAAGATAGGCTTGTCTTTATGTTAATAAAAGATCTCTGTATCTGAACATACGTGCGTGTGCGCACGTACACACAGAGCTCGCACCAGCCGTCACCTGGCAGTTGTTTTGCCATCTCTGAAGCACACCGTGGACTCCCGACTCCTGGTCATGCTTGTGCTCAGGTGCTACAGGCCTGTCGTCATGGACCATCTTTGTACTGATTTTATTCTGTGTGGCCTTTTTATCCTTGGTTTTAGGTTTGAAGCCTGTGCTTCCTGTTGCCTTGTGAGAGCTGAGGGGCCTAGAGGCAAGAAGGTGACCTAATAGCACTGTGCTTGCCCCTGACTCTTGGTCCCTTACCACCATTCTGAAGAGCTTGGTCTGGGCCCAGTACTTTGAGAGCTGCTTAGCCAGGTCCTTTGCTGCTCTTCTGTCCTACTGCCTTTCTCTTCATTTTGTGCTGCCCGTTAGCACCTGTGCCAGAGGGTGCACAAGGAAAGGAAAATGAGGTGAACCCAGAGCTGTAGTTTTATTCCTCAACAGCCTTGTGTGTGTGTGTGTGTATCTGTGTTTTTAAATTGGGTTGGAGCTGGGCATGGAGGTGCCCTCCTGCAATCTCAGCAACTCGAGAGGCTGAGGCAGGAGGATCGCAGGTTCGAGGCCAAAGACAGCCTGCACAATTTAGCAAGACCGTGTCTCAAAATAAAAAGTAGAGAAGGGGTTGGGGTTGCAGCTCAGTGGTAGATACTTGCCTAACATGCACGAGGTCCTTGGTTCACCCCCTCAGTTACTGCAAAAATAAACAAGGTAAAATAAAATAAAAAGTTGTGTTGAAGATTAAAGTTGAGATTACTGGCTGTTCTACTCCTGACTTCTTTGTTCTTTCATGGGTGATGAGTGCACCTTCCTAGAGAGCATGCTGGCTGACAGCTTTGAAGATCCACGTGCAAAATACGATGCAAGGACTGCACCGAGCGAGGTGCTGCTGCTCTTGAGTGTTAGTGGTTGAAGGCGGCACAGAGAAGGCTCTGTACTTTCCTGTCTATCAAAGCAATTGATTTTCGTGCCTTCTTTCTGGGTGTTTGTCTCCATGAGTCATAGAGACAGCCATTCTCTTTATTGAAGCAAACTAATCTATTTTTTTAAGATTCCCCAGATGTGATCCAGCCAGCAGAGGTCAGACAGCAGGCTGGTGTCCTCAGGGAACTAGGGCCCAGGAGCAGCATGGGGTGTTTTATTTCTGGGCCAGCTCTGTTCTTCTCGGGAGGGTTTTCTTCCCCCTTTAGCACTTCACCTCTGCTTTAAAGCAGAGCTTTTTGCACTCAGGAGTTTCAGAATTGCTTTTGTTGGTTCGTTGTTGTTAGGTGCCGTTGAGTCGGTATCCAACTCATAGCGACCCTCATAGGGTTTTCAATGGCTGACTGTTTCAGGATTGCCTTGGGAGTGGATTGCCAGGTCCTTCTCCCATTTTTGTGGTGCTGGGAATTGAACTCGGGACCTCAGAGACGGCAGTGCAGCGCTCTACCAACTGAGCTAAATTCCAGCCCCAGGATTGTTTTCAGACATTGCTTAAATTTCAGCTAAGGCCTAATATATCTTTACCTTGAAGGTGTGTCCATCTCATTTTCTAATCACCTTTGCGTATTCAGGAGCTTCATTCACATGACAGGTTCTGAAATGTGACAGTGGGGATGTGCTGCGTGTTTAATAACAGAAGTCCCTTGTCCCTGCAGCTGTGACCCACACTCTGCTGGGAAATGATTTTGTGAATCCAGATGCATTGGGGAGTCACTGTGCTGTGGAAAGAGTGAGCACTGGACTGGGAATGGGGGATTGTCCCCTCTGCCGTGAGCTGCTTGAGTGACCCTGGGCCGCTCACTTTACCTCTTTGGGCCTCAGCTGTAGAATGGAAGCATCAGACTGAGTTGTCGCTGAGGCTTGTACAGCTCTCACAGCCTTCCTCGCTCATGTGTGAAAATCACTTTCAGAGCGGAGCAGATGCGCTGTGGCTCCTCCTTCCTGGGAACCCGAGGGCAACAAGTGAACTTGAGGTTGTGAGCCTGAGTCTATTTACCTAGTCCTGTGCCCTTTGTGTAGCCTTGGTCTTCTGTCTGTAGCACGAGTTATTCTGTTTATTTATTTGCATTACACAGGGCCTTGTGTGTGTTGGCCAAGTGCTGTACCCCTCCCCCCATCCATCTTGCCCTCTTTCCCTCCCTCCATCTGTCCCTCCCTCCCTGTCTCCCTCCTTTTTCCCTCCCTCCCTCCTTCTCTCCCACCCTCTTTCCCTTTTCCTTTCCTTTCCTTTCCTTCCTTTTCCTTTCCTTTCCTTTCTCTCCTTTCTTTTCTTTCTGACAGTCTCGCTA
>VMDO01037257.1:0-14463 GCA_007922755.1 Pedetes capensis | reverse complement strand
TGTCCTTATCTGGATTCATATCTAAGTTGTACAAGCTCACAGAATGAGTTGGAGAGTATGACTTTCTCTTTTTGTTTTATGGAAGAGTTTGAAACTTTGGAATACTTTTTTCACTTGAGAATTCACTGAATCTGTTTACCTGGGTCTAATTATTTTCTTTTGTGTGAGGAATTTTTAACTACTAATCATTTTCTTTACTTATGGTTTGGATATGGTTTGAGTCTCTCTATTCCCCAAAGATTCATGTATTAGAATCTGGGTCCTTGGTGTAGTTGTTTAGAGGTGGTAGAACCTTTAAGAAGTGGAGCCTAGTAGTAGGTAATTGGGGACTCTGCCCTTAGAAGCGATTGAAGTAGTTTTTGTGGGACCCTGAGTTAGTTCTAGAGAGAATATTGTTATAAAGAGCAAATCTGCCCCCTTGCTCTGGCTTCCAGTCTTCCAATGTGATCTCTTCCTCTTGCATGGAACTACTTTTATTGTGATGCCATTGCCATCAGGTCCTCACCAGAGATGAGCTGATGCTGGTGTCATGCCCATGAACCTTAAGAACTGTGTGATTAACAAATCTCTTTTCTTTATGAAGTACCCAGCCTCCATTATTTAATTATAGTAATGAAAACCTGACTAATACAACTGGTTATAAGATTATTTACAATAAAGCAGAGAATATCAGAAAGATGTCTATGTATGTTTTATTGACTATGCAAAGGCATATGACTGTTTGGATCACAACAAATTACTGCAAAGAACTGGATAACATTGCAAAGAATGGGAATACCAGAGCACTTAATTTTACTTAAGAGGAACTTGTCCATGGGCCAGGAGGCAATCACTTGAACAGAAGAATGAAACACTGCTTGGTTTAAAGTCAGGAAAGATTTGTGACAGGGCTGTATCCTATTACCACATCTCTTCAATCTCTATGCTGAGCAAATAATCTGAGAATCTAGACTTTATGAAGAAGAACATGGTGTCAGGATTGGAGGACGTTTCATTAACAACTTGTGGTATGCAGATGACACAACTTTGCTTGCTGAAACTGAAGAAGATTTGAAGCATTTACTGATGAAGATCGATGAACACAGCCTTCAGGATGGATTGCCTCCCAAAGTCAAGAAAACAAAAATCCTTACAAATTAGGTCAGTGAGCAACTGCATGATAAGTGGATTAAAGATTGAGGTTGTCCAAGATTTTACTTTACTTGATTCTACAATCAACGCAATGGAAGCAGCAGTCAAGAAATCAAAAGACGCATTGCATTGGGAAAAGCTGTTGCAAAAGACCTCTTTAAAGTGTTGAAAAGCAAAGATGTCACATTGAAGACAAAGGTGCGCGTAATTCATGCCATGATATTTTCAGTTGCACCATATGCTTATGAAAGCTGGACAGTGAACAAAGTGAGACAGGAGAAGCATTGATACTTTTGAATTATGCTGCTGGAGACAAATATTGAATATACCATGCACTGCCAAAATAACCAACAGGTCCAACCTAGAAGAAGTGCAACCAGAGTGCTCCTTGGAAGCAAGGATTACCAGACTGTGTCTTGCATATCTTGGACATGTTGTCAGGAGGGACCAATCCCTGGAGATGGACATTATGTTTGGGAGAGTGGTTGGTCAATGAAAGAAGGGAAGGCCCTGAAGTAGATGGATTGGCACAGTTATAGCAACAATGGACTTAAACATAAAAAAGATTGTATGCCTGGCGCAGTGTTATGGAGTGTTTCATTCTATTGTACATAGGGTAGCTATGAGTTGGACTCAATTCAAGGGTACCTAACAATAAGAACAATTCTTTTAGTGTCAGTTTTGATAAAATTATATTTTTCTACAAACTTGTCTCTTTTGTATAAGATTTTTAATAGATTTATATAATATTAATGATTATATTATCTTAATTTAAAAATATGGGCTGATCTATATTGAGTTTAAAATATGTAAGAATATTTATTTTTACCTGACAACAATTTTTGCCTTATCTCTTTTTTCTTGCTTCATCTTAAAAGGGATTTGTCTGTTTTTCTTGTTGTTGTTGTTGTTAGGTGCCGTCGAGTCGGTATCGACTCATAGTGACCCTCTTGTACAACAGGGGAAACACTATTGTCAGTGCTTCTCTGCTGTTCATAGGGTTTTCAATGGCAGATTGATTTTTGGGAGGGGGTTGCCAGGTCCTTCTCCCAAGCCTACAGCTTCTGGTGTTCCCAGGCGGTCTCCCATCCAAGTACTAACCAGGCCCGATCCTGCTTAGCTTTCGAGATCTGACGGGATTGGATGCCACAGGGCTACCACTGCAGGCGCTGTTTTTCTTAGTTTCTCTTTTATATTTTGTTGATTTTTGCTATTATCTTTACTATCACCTTTCCAATTTTCTTTGAATTTATGCTGTTCTTTATCCATTTTCTTAAGTTAGATACATAACTCATGCATCATTATTCTTCTTTTATACTATAAGTATTTAAAGCAAAAGTATATTTTCTAATATATATGCTATTTCTAATATAAGCATTTCAAATATAAGCATCATTTAAAGTATAACATTTCTGATATGAATACTTTTTTTCCTTTCTCTGTTTTTTCTTTTTGGTGATGCTTGGATGTTGAACCCAGGGCCTCTCATACACTTTGCAAGCGTTCTACTACTGGGCTGCACTTCTAGCCCATTTTTATTTTTTGAGTCAGGGTCTCATTAATTTACCCAGGGTATCTCTGGCCTGGAACTCTTGATCCTCCTGGCTCCGCCTCCTGTGACGCTGAGATTATAGCTCTGCCCACAGCACCTGGCCACTTTTCTCTTTTTCACATCAGCTTTAGAAATCATTATTTCTATTATAAGTGTTCTGTCATATATAAGCATTCCTTATAAAAGCATCTATTCTCAACTTCTGTGGTCCTTCCTATTTCCCTTTCCCTGCTTTATATCACATTGTCACCTGATCCCTTTTATTCTGACTTTGGTTTTATTTGGGGGGCTTTAAAAATTATTCACGTGAAAGCTGATGATGTGATTAAGACTATGTTTTAAAAATACTTTATCTAAGCTGGGCACAGTGGCGCACACTTGTAGTCTCAGGCCAGATGCAGCCTGCATAACTTTGCAAGACCCTAACTCAAAATAAAAAAACAAAGAATGGGCTGGGGTGTAGCTTAGTGATATAGTGCTTGCAAAGTATGCATGAGGCCCTGGGCTCTGCCCTCCAGTACCACAAATACATAAAATTAAAAAGAAATTACACCCCCCCATCACACACACATTTTATCCAGGAGGGTCATTTGGGTTTGTTTGGCGCGCGCGCGTGTGTGTGTGTGTGTGTGTGTGTGTGTGTGTGTGTGTTTGCGCGCCCTTAGAATTGAACCCAGGGACATCATGGAGCTATACCTTCAGTTCCTGTTTTAGGTTTTTTTTGTTTTTTTGTTTTTTTTCCTGAGCCTATCAATACATTATAATTATTTTAAATTTGTCCAGAATCTAGTTCTATTTTAGCAAGAGGCCCCATAGTTATTATATACTCCATATAGCTAAGTGCATGGTTTTTTTTCCTAAGGAGAATTACATGTCTGGATGTGGCTCTTACCACCTAGAATGCTGATTGATTGATTGATTGATTGATTGATTGATTGATTTTGCAGTGCTGAGGATGGAACCCAGTGCCTCACACATACCAGGCAAGTGCTCTACCCCTGAGGTACATCCCCAGCTCTTAGAATGATGTTTATAATACAAGAGTTAAACAGTAAGGAGGACACATGTGTAAGAGAACAAAATAATATTACATGAACTCTAAGATTCTTCATATATAGGTTTGTGCACATGGAAAGATAAAGGATATAAAGATTTTAGGAATGAACATACGTCGTGAGGGGTTAATGAAAGAAAGTCTCTGATAGAGGCAGAGCATGAAAACATGCATCCTTTTCTGAGAAGTCTGCGATGGGAACTCTCTGGGGACTGCTGAGGCAGTCGTTCAGAGAATGGTCTTTCATCTTTGCCTGGCTGTGGACAACTTTCCTTTCCTTGAGTTGCTGCTTCTACCTCTTCCTCCTTTGCAGTTCTTTTCTATGCCCAGGCTGGGATGAAGAGCTATAACCACACAAGGCTCTGTGAGGAGGTGGCGAACTCCTCCAGGCTTCTTGACAGCACAGCAGAGTAGCCAACCTGTTGTAATAAGAGCATTTGCAAACTGCTTGGTGGCCCAGTTCCTGGACAGTCATTTCTAACTCCCTTTTCAGTTAACCTGTGGAAGGCCTCTGGACTTTTGCCCTTTGCTTTTCTTATTCTGAACGTGTGACTAACCAAAACAGCTTCCTCTCACAGACCTCCAGTAATTAACACAGAACAATAGGTGTCTGCTTATCAAGTCAGATAATTTTCATTTTGGACATCTGGCTGTGAAGCTGAAATGTTTCAGTGATGGAATTAAGCCTCAAAATAGTATTTACTAAGAGGAAAGTGTAGGAGGAATTGGGTTTGAGCCTCTTGTTTTACATATGTAATGGGTGCCTGCGTTGTGTTTTGTTGTCTTGTCAATCCAGTTCACAGAATTTCTCTTGCAAGAATCAGTGATGGCTTCAACCTTGAGCTAATATTGATTGCCACAGTTCAGGTACAGTTCAGTCAAATTATAATCTCCAAGCATCAGGAGAGAAAGTCTAGAATATAAACTAACCCTAACTCTTACCGTAGTGTATAGGGACAGGTCCTAAAGTGCCATAAAATCAAAGAAAGAGGTGGAAATATGGTCTGGAGCAGTAGCAAGACAGGCTGGATGCCCGTAATTTGGGTCAAAAAGAAGAGAAAATATAGGGTCAGGACAGAAGTGACGTCATCTTGCCTGGAATATACCCAGTTTATCTTAATATCAAAGAAACAGGCACATCCCTGGAGCCAGGATCTGGTTGTAAGGCTCCACATACCACTCTAGTGGTTTTGTCTATTTATAGTTAGGAAACTGTGCAGGAAAAACTGGCTGGGGTTATTGTAGGGCAGTTATGGTGATTGGCACTCAAAATGGCGGCAGTCATGTCACAATGAAAAAACCAGAAGTTTGACCATTGCTGCAGGACTAAGTTCTTCCTATTCCCTTTCTTTAGAGGAAAGATCTATAAAATGAATTGGGTAAAAAGAGCATGTTTATAGAAGGCACAGATTGCATGGCACTAGAAAAGGCAAGAACTATCTTTTCTTGGGTTGATTCCAGGGCGTGATTAATATGTTCTCTTTTTCTTCCCTCTTTTCACATTTATCATCAACATTATAGAAAGTGGATGCATTCCTTGCTAATAATGTAGTATAGAAAGTTGGTATGTTTTGAGGATTTGGTGAAAAGAGTGTTAGTTTTTGTGCCCCTGAGAAAAGAGAAAGTAAATGAGTGCCTTTTCAAATGGTCAGTGCATTGTTAATTGAACATCTATTACAATTGTATTGATAATGTTTATGGACATTCCCAAATGTGTTACCAAAAGTCTATATTTGAAAGATTTCCAGACTATATTTTTCTAGAGTTTAGAGTTTTAATTATACTCATCTGTCTGTTTTCCCCAAATATCTAATCTACAAATACATATCTTCTTTGAAGCCAGGAAATCTACTTTCATACAATTAGACTTGCATTTTGGTGTGTTTTCTGTCAGCCACCTCATTTCCTCTAGTGGCCGTAGAATTGAACTAAAATAATGTACAGAAAGTATTTTATATTGTGAACCACAATAAAAATTACTTTTATTGTTTTTGTGACTTTTTTTTGATATTTTTGATGTTCTCATAATGGCATGTCCCATTTTCTTTCTTTTCTTTCTTTCTTGTTCTTTTTCTTTCTTTTTTTCTCTCTTTCTTTTTGTGGCACTTGGGGTTTGAACCCAGGGCCTCACGCATACTTTGCAAGTGCTCTACCACTGGGCTGCACCCCCCAGCCCATTCTTTATTTTTTTTTAGTTTTGAGTCAGGGTCTCACTAAGTTACACAGGCTGCCTCTGGCCTTGAACTCAAGATCCTCCTACCTCTGCCTCTCAGGTCCCTGGGATTACAGGTATGCGTCACTGTACCCAGTTCCATTTTTAATTATATAACACTCTGAAACAAGCACACTTGCCTAGATATATGTTTCATGTAACATGATAGTTTGTATCATGAGTTCAGGAATCAGATGCCTAGGGTCTGAATTGTGTCTAGCCACTTTCCAGCAGTGTAACTGGGTGCAAATTACTGAATCTCATCTTGCCTCACTTTCCTTGCCATTAAATAGTGATAATAATAGCTACTTCAGAGCATTGTTGAGAGAAGTAGAATATTTAACAAACTGTCACATGAGAAGTGCACAAAATGTGTGACTGCATTGCCACTTCTATGAACTCTGGCTCTGGAAGCAAGAATAATATGCTTTAAGTTATAGTGCCTGCATCTGCAGCCCTGTGGCACCCGATCCCGTCAGATCTTGGAAGCTAAGAAGAGTCTGGCCTGATTAGTACCTGGATGGGAGACCACCTGGGAACACCAGAAGCTGTAGGCTTGGGAGAAGGACCTGGCAACCCCCTCCCCAAAATCAATCTGCTATTGAAAACCCTATGAACAGCAAAAAAGCACTGACAATAGTGTTTCCTCTGTTGTACAGAGGGTCACTATGAGTCAGATACCGACTTGACGGCACCTAACAACAACAACAACAACAACAAGTTATAGTAGCAAAGAGGGGCCAAGGGAGGACCTGAGGACTGAGTGTAATACGATATCTTACATGGGATCCTGCAACAGGAAAGGGACAGGAGGTAAAAACAAAAGGAATCTTAATATGAGCTTTAGTTAATTTTTAAAAATACTTAGCAAAACTTGAAAATGAAATGTTTTCTGAGTTGAGTGCCTGCCGTGGCGCACGCCTGTAATCCCAGAGACTCAGGACAGGGAGGCAGAAGGATCTCAGGTTCTAGGTCAGAGGTACTCTGCATAATTTAATGAGACCCAGTCTCAAGATAAAAAAATTAAAAATGGACCAGGGGTGCAGCTCAGTGGTAGAGCATTTACAAAGTATGTTGTGAGGCCCTGGGTTCAACCCCCAATACAGTAAAAAAAGAAAAAGAAAAAAAAGAGAAATGTTTTCTGTTTTAAAATGTCCCACTCATCTACTTTTTATACTTATGAAGAAAACTTGAATAGAAAAATTTTAAGCTTTTTCCTTTTACTCTGAAGGTTTGATCATTTTAGACTATGAAATGAGCTAATAGTGCATTAATAGGAACTAAACCCAGGAGCCGCGTTGGGGTTTAGCTGAGTTGGTAGAGCTCTGCTCTGCAGTATCCGAGGTCCTGGGTTCAACTCCCAGCACCACAAAAACGGGAGAAGGACATGGCAATCCACTCCCAAGGCAATCCTGAAACAATCAGCCACTGAAAACCCTATGAGGGTCACTATGAGTTGGTCATGACTGGACGGCACTTAACAAACAACAACAAAAGCAGGAGCCATACACCTGCAGTATGAGACCCAAAGAGGGGCAAGGTGACTGAGCTTCATAAGACCTAGGCAAAGGAGTAGTGGCTTAGGCTTCCAGGGGAATGGCGGTATTGGCAGGCCCTGAATGTGAGGGGAGAGTATCTACACAAATATGGGTTGTCTTGTGGAACACAAGAAGTCTCCCTGGGAAACAACTGCTTGTCATCTCTGCCTCAGAGCAGCTGGGCCAGGTGTAAGACTCCAATCTCTTCCTGGGAATAGACTTTCTTGGGTTCAAAAAGGGATTATCAGATTCTAGAATAGCTCCTTTACATCCACTGGTTCTTAAGTAATTTAGATTTCCTGCAGAGATGTAATTTTCTTTTATAGAAAGGCAGTCTTTCATAGTTAATCCCCTGTCTACAGAGGTCTGCAGTTTCTCTGAATAGCTAGCTTGAAATATGTCAAGAAATGTATTTTGGTGTGGCATATTTTAGGGTCTGACATGGGCAGAAATACAGAATTGGTAAGGCAGAAAATGGAAGTTCTGCCCTCTATAAAGATAATCATTGTAAATAGTTTGAGATATATCCTTTTAATTGCATCAATTGCATTTATTTGTTTGTTTATTTTGCAGTACTTGGGGGTTGAACCCTGGGCCTCGCAGATACTTTGCCAGTGCTCTACCATTGGGCTGCACCCCTATCCCATTTTTAACTTTTTTATCTTCAGGCAGGGTTTCCCTGAGGTATGCAGGCTGTTTCTGGCTTGGCACCTGCGATCATTCTGCCTCCATCTCCTGAGTTGCTGGGATTACAGGCATGAGCCACCACGCCCAAATGCATTATTTGTATTTGTATTTATATTTAATATATGTATTTATTGAACAGATGGGACCATTTACAGAATAGTTAATGTAGACTTTTATCTATCTATTTATCTATCTATCTATCTATCTATCTATCTATCATCTCTACCATTGCTACTCAGACATGGTCTATAGTCCAGTGGTCAGCAGGCTATTTATTACCAGTCCATGAGGAGATAAGGTAAATCGTGATACTGTTTGCTTTATCTAGAAAGTCTTGCTAAAAAGGAATGTCAGCTAAACTAACCAGGGCTTAAGGATGTGGTGCTTTAGATTCTAGCTCAAGTTCTTCCTCTTATAGTGGATTGCTAACGAACAGTTCAGTAACCATTCAGTAGTACTGGTCTGTAGCATTCCATATAAATCTGTAAGAGCTGGTTTATCTCTTTTGTTGCGGTTACTATTGTTCTTTATTGATTTAGAATCAAGATTGTCTTTCAAGTAGAATGGCGGTGGCATTCACCAATTCCCCCCACCCCCATACTTTAATCTGTATTGGTTTCAGGGATCAGGCTTCCTTTAAAGAGGCTGCACAGATGGGGGCATGGTGGCACAAGCCTGTAATCCTAGCACTCAGGAGGCTCAGGCAGGAGGATTGATATGAGTTTGAGGCTAGCCTGGTCTACATAGCAAGTTCCAGGCCAGCCTGGGCTACACAGTGAGACCCTGCTTAAAAAAAAGAACCGAAAAATAAAAAAATAAAAAGGCAGCGCGAGCTGGGCATGGTGGCGCACGCCTGTAATCTCAGCGGCGTGGCAGGCGGAGCCAGGAGGATTGCAAGTTCAAGACCAGAGGAAGTCTGTGAAACTTAGTGAGACCCTGTCTCACAAAGTAAAGAAAAAAATAAAAGGGCTGGGGGTGCAGCTTAGTGGTCCAGCATTTGCAAAGCATGCAGGCGTGAGGCCCTGGGATCAACCCTTGGTACCACACACACACACACACACACACACACACACACAAAGGCAGCACGGTGTGGAAGTTCAAATCTTTGACAAACCCAATTTAAATTATGGCTACTCTGGAACCTCAATTTTTAAACTGAAAAGTGAAAATGATCATTACGTCTGTTTTATAAGATTACTGTGGGGATTAAATGAGGTCATACCTTTGACAAGTTTAACACTATTTTGGCATTTAGTAAGTGCTTAATAACAATGAGCTGCTGTAATAGTGTTATTAGCATGTTGTATTATCAGAAGCTATGGCCTTAATTACTGACTTTTTTCCTAAAATAATTTAAAACTCTTTCATCTTCAAAAAGTTAAAATTGTTTGACAGATTTAAACCCTACAAAGCAAACACTAAAAATGTAGATTTTAATGGTTCTGTAGAAAAGCAGTGGAAAATAGCCAATTACCAGATGCTCCCTTGGGCCCAATCTTAAAAAGAGTTGTTAGTAGTCTTTGTATGACTTTTAGCTACAAAGTGATACCTGTTACAACTTCTTGCATCATTATTGTTAGAGAGCCTCCAGGGCTAATGAATTCTATTTTCTACATGTGTCTGATTGCAGCTATAGATGTAAATTGCTCTACTATTAACCTGTTCTAGTTGCTCATTGAATGTTGCTGAAAATAAATCATCTGCCAGACAAATGAAGAGAGGCTTTAGTTATTCCATCCATCAAAGGCACAATATTTTCATTTGTTTCCAGGTAGGATATATATGTATGGTGTCCTCATTCATTTTGTAAAATTATAACAAAATGCCACAGACTGGGTAATTTATAATAAATAGAAATTTGTTGGATCATGTTTTTGGAAGATGTGAAGTCCAAGATGAGGGAGCCCTCTGATGAGGGCCTTCTTGCTGTCTTATCCATGGTAAAAGAACAAAGACAATGTGTATATGACAGAGAGAGAGAGAGAGAGAGAGAGAGAGAGCGCCAGACAGTGAGTGCACATGTGTTAGCTTTTGCACTGCTGTGAAAAAATACCTGTCAGAACAATGAAGGGAGGAAAGATGTCTTTTTGGCTCATGGTTTCAGAAGGTAGATCCATGTGGTGGCAAGGCCTGGTGGAACAGTATCAGGTGCTGTGGCAGAGGACCTTCATAACATGGCAGCAGGAAGCAGAGTCCAATGGGAATAAATAAAAAGGAGGAAGAATAATGTCATCTCTGTCTTAATAAACAAAGCTTATATCAATTCAGACAAAAGACCATGTTTTTGTTATTGAATGATTGTGTGGTTGTTGTTGGGTTCTGTCAAGTCAGGTCTGACTCATAGCAATCCTATGTACAATAGCATGAAGCACTACCTAGCACTGTGGGTACACATAAACACGATCTTTTTATGATTGAGTCCATTGTTGCAGTCACTATGTTTTTTCTCATTTTGAGTCATGCCACATGAGCAAAAGGAGGTCCCAGGGCTTTACTCCATTCCTGTCATTAAGGTTGACTCTACTTCATGGAGGCAACTCTTCCCCAGTCATTTCTTGAATGCCTTCCAGCTGACAGGGTGGCAGGGTGGGGGAGGGGGTGCTCACTTTCCAGCACTATTATTTGACAGTGTTTCTCTGCATTCATAGGGTTTTCAATGGCTAATTGTTTCAGGAGTGGGCTGCGGGGTCCTTCTCCCTAGTCTGTTTTGGTCTGGAAACCTGCCCACAATGGGTGGCCCTGCTGGTGCTTGAAATACTGGTGGCATAGCTTTCAGCATCACAGCAACATGCAAGCCCCCACAGCACAAGCTGACAGACACAAGGGGGAAATGATTATGTAGGATCATTAAATTGTTGCTTCATTGTTACTTCAATGGACAGGGAACTCATGGTGGACCTGCCTCTTTACATGCATTAGAAAAGGCATTTTGGAGCTTAGGAGCAAAGCTCAGTGGTAGAGCCCATGCTTATGCCTGAGGCCTGGGTTCTATCCCAGCACCACCACCAAAAAAATAAAATAAAAAATAAAAAAGAAAGAAAAAGAAAAAGTCAGTTTGGGGAGTATTTAAAAAATCATAAACTGGAATGAATACTCTTGCTAAATTTATTCCCTTACTCCTGGGGGCAGAGAGTATTGCTGCTTCAGTAACTTTGTTACTCTCACCAAATGCCTTTACTAGTTTCCAGATGAAGAGACTTCTTCCTCTCTGGATTTTCTGGGGAAAGAAGTTGTGTCTCTAGCTTGTTCTCTTGATTTTCCTTGTTTTCACCTTTTGTTGTTCTCTTTGCATGATGTGTTAGGACTGTGTAGAACAACTTAACACACACCAGAATCACCTGGAAAATTTGTTTAAGCAGCTTGGTGGGCTTCACCCAAGCCTGCAAATTTGCATTTCTAACAAGTAGCCAGGTGATGGTGTCCCTGTGAGTCAGGGACCACACTTTGGGAACCATTGCTGTAAAATTCAAAGCAATTTTGTAATTTCCTTAAATTAGCCAATCTAAATGCTATTTTTCCTCCCCATTTCCCTAAGATCTTTACTTACCTTATAATTGCTCTTAATTTCTGTACATGGACATCCAATGATGGCAATTTAAGATTATAGAAAATGCATATATACCTCTGCCTCTTGATTTGCCTTTCCCCCTCCATTTTCATATTTTGTTACTTCCTCAAATTATAAAGGGCCTTTTCACAGCACGTTTGGCTAACCTGAAAGCTAAGGTGGGATCATAATGAGCTCTTGAGGTATAAAGCTTCAATTTCCCTGTAAATTTGCATGTATATTTGAACTAAAGAAAAGGAACACTGGACAACTGTCCTTTACAGGACCTCCACTAGCACACATCCTGGTTCCTATCATCACCACTAACTCCAAGGACAGCACAGCTGACCCTGGAACAACTCAAGTGCAAGTGTTTTATGGGCTATGGCTCATTCAAGTTACTGTGTTACCAGGGAGACATAGGAAGTACAGATAGGTGGGTCCAGAGTGCACATCTGAGAATCTGGCAGCAAAACCTTGGTCCTTGTGTTTGGTGTATAAAAGAATTTATACCTGACACAGAAGTTGTATGAGAGAGTATAGAAAAGGTTTATTAAAACATAGTATACCTTTAAGGAATAATTACTGGGAAAACTGAGGCACCTGGAGAGCTTAGGTAGCTCTGGAAAGGAACTTGGAATAACCTGGGTTCTGTAGGTAAATTGGCATAAGGATGTTTCTCTTCCCCAGTAAAGGGAAAATCAGAGTGAATGGGAGAGTTAAGCAGGCTTTTGGAAGGAAAAGTGCCTTGAATAGACAGAGAAGATGGCCCCCTAAAAGAAAGGAGAGGCGGCATGTGGTTGCTGGAGAAAGAAGAGAAGAGCAGAAGGTAAGGGGCAGGGAGAAAGGGAGAAGAAGAGACAGGGGCAAGAGACGTGAGAGTCAGTGAAAGAAAAGAGATGGACACATGCTCTCTCTAATTTTACTCAAACTAGAGCACACCCAGTGTGAAGGCAGCTCTAGGCACTAGTGTGATGTGAGCCTAGGATCCTGTTTTGTAAATGGTTCAATGGCTTGGATTAGGGTGTGGGACTTACAGTTGGATTCAGTGTCTTTAGAAGTTCGTCTCCCACGTGGCTTCATCCTTCATAGCTGAACAGCCAGAGCCATTTTCAATCCCCTTTTCCTCCATACTGCCTGCTAATGGCTAAGTTAGCTACCTAACATAAGGATGGGAGTTCTATAAACAGGAAGTTTTATTATAGTTCATGAGAGCTTTGATTTGTTTTTTAAATCCCAGTTTCACCAACAATTCATGAAATTGCTTTAGCAACAACTACATGAGAACTACAGTGCAAATGAGGGTTAGACTCTCATGTCAAACAGGGGAGAGAACAATTCTACAAAACGATCCTTGAAAATTCTGAAGTCAGCCAGGCATAGTGATGTATGCCGCTAGTCCCAGCTGCTTAGGAGACTGAGGCAGGAGGATCTCTTGAGCCCAGGAGTGTACCAACCTGGGTAACATAGCTAGACTATACCTAAAAAAGGGGGGGGGGGGATAAAAAGGAAGAAAGAAATCCCCAAGTCACCAAAAACTGCGTTCATGAAAGCTCAAAAGTCAGGAATGAACTTATATTTCTCTTTGCTTATTGGCTATAGGCTTATACTTCCGTATGGCCAAAGTTCAGTTGAAAGAGGAAGTGGCTACTGGGGAAAGGGGGAAAGTAAAATTTCCTCCCTCCTTTTATCCCTTCCAAATAAACATAGACATGAAGGTAAAGTCCAGTAAATTCAATGTGCTTGTAATATGATTCCATTATATTGTTAAGATAATTGAACCAGTTGGTTCTGAACCACTGATCTAAATTTTTTTTACTGTCATGCCAGAATTAAAAATCATACATTCATCCATTCATTCAACAAACAACTATTGATCACCTCCTTTATCAAACTTAGGGTCCTTAAGGGCAAGGATTTGTTCTTTATTAAGGCATCTGATTTGGTTTATAGTAGTTGCTCAAGCAGTGTTTCTTGGATGAAAAATTATTGAAAAAGCCCTTATCTTTTGTGGTTCATGTGCTAGCTTTAGAGATGGAGAAGTAAAGATTAGCTATATGCTATGTTAGAAGTGTCTTAAATTTATGGGAGCATTGTGAAGGAAAAAAAATTAATTCTGCCCCAAGGGAGTGGGTTGCAGACTTATAGGAGAGACATTTGAATGAGACGTTGATGGATGAGTAGGAGTTCTCCAGGAAAGGAAAGACATTCCAGGTAAAGAAGAGGCTCCTCAGATGATTCTAATCTATTTCCTTTTAAGGAATAATTATCTTAGTGTTTTAAATGCTTTGAGTTAAGTATAGAAAGTTTATGCTGTATTAGCTCATAGTTATTGTGTATTATGTGGCTGGCAGTGCAAATGTACTTTACACACATTGTTTAAATCTCACAAGAACACATGAGGTAGATACTGCTCACACCATTTTCCAAATTAGAAGTAGCTGAAGAAGGTTTAATTTGCCAGAGAGGACATGGCCAGTGAGATGGCGACCCTTACGTGACGTACACCCTGCTTGAGTGCCATATATGGAGTTTAGACTTGGATCATGGTCAAAGGAAGCCACTGAGGATGAGTTAGTCAGATGTGGGTGTACAGGACAGACTTAGAGACCCTGTGTGGAAGGAGGCCAGTTTAAAAGTCTTCTTGTACTCTCCAGTAGCATGTTGGAGACCTCAGCTCCATCCATTACCTTGGGAGTGGGAACCTTGAGAGATAGGATGGAGATACGAGAGGCGAGAAGG
>VMDO01037256.1:0-14464 GCA_007922755.1 Pedetes capensis | reverse complement strand
GAAGAAAGAAAGAGAGAGAGAAAAAGAAATGAAGGAGGGAAGGAAGGAAGAGAGAGAAATAAATGAAAGAAAGAAAGAAAGGAAGGAAGGAAGATAGAAAGAAAAAGAAAAAGAGAGGGAGGGAGGAACGGAGGGAAGAAAACAAAGAAAGAAGGGAAAGAAAGAAAAAAGAAAAAGAAAGAAGGAAGGAAGGAAAGAAAGAAAGGAAAGGAAGAAAGAAAGAAAGAAAGAAAGAAAGAAAAGAAAAGAAAGAAAGAAAGAAGGGAAGGAAAGAAAAGAAAAGGTAGGAAGGAAGTCTTAGTATCGGTTTGCGGATCCCAGGCACTTTTGGCCCCCAGGCCCAGATCCACTCACTCCACCTGTTCTAACAGCCTGACGTTCCTGCCTCAGGGTCTGCAGCCAAGTCATCTTTTGAAAACTCCACATGGAGCTGGACCCAGGGACTCTTTCTGGCAGGCCCAGACGTGTGCGGAGCTGCAGAGAGGACAGGGTCCTGCTTGCCTGGAGCTGGGGGAGCCCTGGCTGATAGGAGGTGACCAGCCTGCCAAACTTGCATATGGAAGAGCTCATCTGGATACAGGGAGTGAACGGGCCGGAAGGCATCCGTGAGTCCTGGTGGAGATGGAGGATGAAGCCCTGGGAACCAATCCAGGAGGAGCATGGCGGTCATGGAGGGGCTCAGACACCCCGCCAGCGGACCAGAGAGCAGCAGGTGTGCCCTGTCACCCTCCTGTGCGTGGGGGACCTGAACGTCAAAGAAAGGAGCAGAGGCTGCGAGAAGCTAGACCTTGCCAAGAGAGCAAGGGCGTCAAACTACACCATTCACAGACTGGCAATGCTGGAATCAGAGGGAGGGCATGGGAGGGCGGGCTGCAGCAGTGGGAGGGGCAGGTCTACAGGCAGGGCGCTGGAGACCTCTTCCTCACTCACTCAGGTGCCGCCCGGGGCTTATGTTAAACACTGAAGATACAGGACAATAAAAACATTTGTTTTAAATGAGAAAATAAATCATAACAACTTATAATTTAAATGTAAACACACACATAAATAATTAAGGAACTGCTAAAAGCCTATGATTGTTTCCACGCGTTTGGGGTCCGTATTCTTTTTCTGTGTTTATAAGTGACATCAATTGTCTTGTATTTTTTCTATAGCACAACGAGTGAGATAATTTATTCTTCGCTTCATTTTTCTCGCTAAAAGTTATTTTCATTATCGAACATGGAAATATGTGAAACATGGGAGTTCTGGCCATTTTTAGTATTAATATGGGGGTGGTTTCATACAAACACAGGGACCCTGATCAACACTATTTCATGAGATTTCTATCAAAAGTGAGAAAAACCTGTTAATACAGTGCCTTTCTAAATATCAATCTTGACTATGATCTCAATTGGAACATGGATTTTGATGAAGAAATCTGCTTACAGCTTTATGCGTCTGGGGATTAAAATTCATTCTCATAGACTAGCTTCTAGGGCCATATGTTTTATAACCTTGTCTCCTTCCTTTCCCACACAATTTGGTGCCAGACTTATAGAACACATTCCTATCATAGGACCTATAGACTGTCCCTTTGCTTGAGTTTTATGAGTCCAACGTAGGGACAGCTTGCTGTTTTTGTTGATAGGTGTCATTGAGTTGGATCCAACTCATAGTGGCCCTGTGTACAACAGAAGGAAACACTCCCCAATGCTGTGCCAGGTACAAGATCTTTTTGTTTAAGTCCATTGTTGCAGACACTGTGTCAATTGATCTAGTTGAGAGCCTTCCTTGTCTTTGTCGACCTGCCACTCTGCCAAACACGATGTCCTTCTCCAGGGATTGGTCCCTCCTAAAAACATGTCCAAAGTACATAAGACATACGCTACTCATCCTTGCTTCCATGGGGCACTGGGGTTGCCCTTCTTTCTAGGACAGATCTGTTGGTCCTTTTGGCAGTCCATGGTATTCAGTATTTACCTCCAGCAGCATAATTCAAAAGCAGCAATTCTTCTCCTTTCTCCTCTATTCAATGTCCAGCTTTCACAACGATATGATTTGACTGAAGATGCATGGACTGAATCAGGTGCACTTTTGTCTTCAATCTGACACCTTTACTTTTCAACACTGACACGGTCTTTTGCAACAGCTTTTCCCAGTGCAATGCGTCTTTTGATTTCTTAACTGAAGCTTCCGCAGGTGTTGATGATGATGTGACTGCAAACCTCTTTACTATATCAGATAAATTGTAGGTCACACGTGTCCCTAAAGCAATTACCCTAACCTATCCCTAAAATATCCATGGCCATTCAATTCCACCGGCCACGAGGGGAAGAAGGTAAACAGGTGGGGCCTGCATAAATGACCCTTATCACAATTCAGTTCACACTTTGGCAAATTTTATCAAGATGTGTGACTAGGACTCATCCCAAGCCCCTCTTACTGCCTTTGGGCCATGGGTGTGGGGCTGACAGGCCGCTGACGTCACCTGTGTGGCTTTTGGTCCTCAAGGACTGACCCAGTGCCGTGCAAGCAGCAGTCTCAAGAGCCACCTGTCGGACAAGTGAACACGCACAGAACCTCCCAGATGAAGCTGGCTTAAGGGAAGGCAGTGCCCCCTGCCGGCAAGAACTGGAGCAGCTTCCACACTCTGCATGGCTGGGAGGGCGGGGCACGCGGCCACGTCACAGGCTGGGCAGAAGGATGTGGGCTGCAGAGGGACTCGGGAGGAGACCCCACAGCCAGGCACTGACTGGGAGGGGCTCATCCTCCCATCTGACCTGCAGATGGGGTGTGAGAAATGCCAGGGGCACAGATGGAGGAAACAGGACATGGCTGATGCCACCTTGACCCTTGCTGGCCTGAGGAAAGTGGATCCTGGGCACCTGGAGTTAGTATTTGAAAAAAAAAAGTCACTGGGAATACCAGATATATCGTTCTTAAAAGTAGAGGAGAGAGGCCAGGCGCGGTGGTGCACGCCTGTGATCCCACCGGCTTGGGAGGCGGAGGCAGGAGGATCGCAAGTTCGAGACCAGAAGAAGTCTATGTAACTTAGCGAGACCCTGTCTCAAGAAGGTTAAAAAATGGGCTGGGGGTGCAGCTCAGTGGTCCAGCACTTGCAAAGTATGCTGGTGCGAGGCCCTGGGTTCAACCCCCAGTACCGCAAAAAAAAAAAAAAAAAAAAAAGTAGAGGAGAGAAAAGAATCACAAATGAAGGACAATGTTTAACCAACAGTGAGCTGTGCAGTAGACCATCAAGTTATGTATGAATCTCAGAGACAGAACTAGGACTGGACAGATGAGCTGAATGGCCTTAAACAAGTAAGACATACGCACACACAAAACATTATTTCCCCTCAGTTTTATATAAAAGGGGAAAACTACATCTTTCACTCCATTGTAGCAGCGTGGGACTCTGTTTTATGATGGGATGTTGCTGTGCTCCTGGGATATCAGCTGTACTCCGATCTGTGTAGATCACAGAACCTCTCTGTTTCTATTTGGTGAATGCCTAGAGATGACATTACATACAGTTTACCTTTTGTTTTGTGGTGGCTGAAAAAGTCCAGCTATGGACAGGCACTTGGAAGATGAAATTTTCCCAGCTGCGACCAGGTGCATATATATGACCCAGGAAGATTTCCTTGGGGACCAAAGGCTTAAAATCTCACCAATAAATTTAGCAGTAGGAGGGACCTACAAAAGACCTAGTTCTCCAACAAAATGGAGCGTAGCGTGGGGGCTAGACATGGTTTAATGGAAATAATCTGTGGCCAGTGATTGCATTTCCAAAATAAACTAATAACCACTTTCACAGGGCTGGGTGGTGTAGCTGGGTTCTGAAACAATAGACCTAGCACAGCCATCCTCATTTGGGATGAACTAATCCTTTTCTGTAAAGGAAACTGAAAGAAATTACTTACAACAGATTTATAGGTCTCCTGGGGACATATGGTATACTTCCAAAGGCTCTAAATCACATGTCTCCCAACCCACAAACCATCCCACAGACAGGCAATATTCTCCTGGAGCCTCCCCCAGGGGGCGCAGGAAGAACAAAGCAACTTCTGGAAACATGATGGCGGCCACGAAGGTATTGTGGGCAGTACTGAGTCAGCGGGAAAATGGTTTCCTTTTGTTTCCCAACAGTGACTTAATTTAACTGAGATAATCTGAAAACGTGTGTGTGTGTGTGTGTGTGTGTGTGTGTGTGTGTGTGTGTGTGGACTACCATACTGATGATGGAAAATATTGCCTCTGAAAGTCTTCTTGTTGTTGTTGTTAGGTGCCGTCGAGTCGGTATCCGACTCATAGCGACCCTCTGTACAACAGGGGAAACACTATTGTCAGTGCTTCTCTGCTGTTCATAGAGTTTACAATGAAAGATTGATTTTTGGGAGGGGGTTTCCAGGTCCTTCTCCCAAGCCTACAGCTTCTGGTGTTCCCAGGCGGTCTCCCATCCAGGTACTAACCAGGCCCGACCCTGCTTAGCTTCCGAGACCTGACAGGATCAGATGCCACAGGGCTATGGCTGCAGGCTCTGAAAGTCTTAGCACTCATAATTTTAGGCTATCCAAATGAAAGTAGTGACATTGAGGGAAAGATCAGAAAACAGGTCCCGTGAGCAAAGCCCGGTGGAATTCCGATGGCTGAGCTCAGAGGGGAGCAATCTGAGAAAGCTGACTGTTTCAGGCACTGAGCCTGGCCAACCCCACATTGACGGACAAAGAGGAAGTGAAGTAAAAATTATAATAAAAAAGAAAGAATGGGTATTAGAATTAGAAAAGATCTCAGAAGTCACATTCTGGGAGCCCACTTGACCTGTCCATGAGCATGTCTGGGATGAAGGCCCAGAAATCTACTTTAAAATCCCAGGGAGCCCCTCAGACTTCTATATAGAAACCTGTGGATCTCCCATCTCCTTGTATTACAAATAAAGTTAAAGTTGTTGTTGTTGTTAGGTGTCATCGGATTGGTATCCGGCTCATAGCGACCCTCATAGGGTTTTCAATGACTGACTGTTTCGGGATTGCCTTGGGAGTGGGTTGCCAGGTCCTTCTCCCATTTTTGCGGTGCTGGGAATTGAACTCGGGACCTCAGAGACTGCAGTGCAGCACTGTACCAACTGAGCTAAATCCTAGCCCAGAGTTAAAGTAGAGAAAAGGAAAAAAAGCTTTACCCTTCATGCTTAACCAGAAATTGTTGTTGTTAGGTGCCATTGAGTCAGTATTCGACTCACAGTGACCCTCATAGGGTTTTCAATGGCTGACTGTTTAGGGCTTTCTTTTATGTAGGTTCCTTAATGCTTTCAAACATCTCAAAGAATTTGTTCCCTATCTTCCACATAACGAAGACTTGGGTGCCATCTTAGCTGCTTGTGTGTAACATAGCTGGGAGGATCTGTACAATTGCTCTGCGAAGGGAGTTAGCAGGCAGCACGTTTTATTGCAATCAGGAAGGCTGTGCACTCTTTATTTCCCTCTGGACTTGGGCATGTGCTTTTACTCTTCTCCTTAGATGCTTCTCAAGTGAACAAGAGGAGCCTTCATTCCACGGGACAGATTTAATTTGGCAAAGTCCTTTCCCATTATCCCTATCTTTGGAAGCAGCTCCTTTAGCATAAGTGTGTGCGCGGTACCGCGATTCCACATGCAGTGGCTGGAATGGTCCCTGTAGTATGGGACTTCCCAGGATCCACGTCACGTTGTGAAGCCGCATTCCGAAGAGTTATAAAACCATCATTTTTGTCTTGTTTCAATTGTTAATACTTTAAAAATGCTCTACATCTCTCTCTATGGGTTTAAAATGGTGGGAAGCTGTGAGAAACTTGGAAATCATCCCATTCACCCAAATCAATAATGATCGGATGAGAAACATGTCCAGATGACTCTGGACTCCCGGGAACTACAGAAAAACAAAGGAAGCAGAATCTCGTCTCCACTTTACAAGCTCATGATGCTGTGGAGCAGAAGCAAGATTGTGCTGTCATGACCAAATCTTCTAAAAGACTTCAGGAAGCAAGGGGGGGCAGCCATGCTTCTATCCTGTAGCTCTTTCACTGGAGCCTAAGGGCTTTGGGCACTAAAATTCAGAGAACCCTAGGAAATGGAATTCACCTGAGCGTTACCGGCCAGGACCCCTACCCATGGGGCTCCCAGGTGCCTCTGGTGGGCTTCTTCCTTTTTGTGGCGGTACTGGGGGTTGAACCCACGGCCTCACACTCGCATGCTCTGCAAGTGCTGGACCACCGAGCTGCACCCACAGCCCTTTTTTTTTTGTTTTTACTTTTTGAGACAGGGTCTCACTAAGTTACGCAGGCTGCCTCTGGTCTCGAACTTATGATCCTCCTCCCTCTGCCTCCCGAGCTGCTGGGATTACAGGCGTACACCACTGGCTGGCCTCTTCCCTTTGTAGCCTTTGACTTTGGAAACTTTTGGTTTCCAAAATGTGACCCACTGTGACCTTTACCTGATTTCCCTCTATGAAATTTTTATCCACTGAAGAAAATGCCAGTTTGCACAATTTCTAAACCATGCCCTTGGGCCTTTGGAATCCATAAGCAGCCTGCTCAAGCATTCTAAGCATTTGATGTTAGTAAATACTAGGGAAAAATAGTCAGAGATAAAACCACTATACCAAGGAACAGAATAAAAAGGCAACATAAGGGTCCTTACGAGACTTCTGAATTTCACAAACCGAATTGTTAACTAAAGTGCCTTTGGCATATCAATAGGGCCAGAACCTGGTGTTGTGGTTGGGAATGTAAACTGTACCCCAAAGGCTGGCCACGTTTGAATTCTAGCTGTTCAGATGGTGGTGCTGTTTCAGAAGGCTGTGGAACTTAGGGAAGTGGGCCCAGGCTGGTGGAAGGAGGTCAGGGGTGTGGGCCTTAGGGGAGGATCCAGTCTGTGGTTCTGGGAGCGGTTCTCAGCTCCTGGTCCACGTAACATGAACAACTCTCCTCACACTCACTCCTGCCACCACACCCGCCATGTGCTCCCTACCATGGTCGACTGGGACCCTCTGAACTATGAGTCCCATAACCCTACCCTTCCTCTGACATTGTCCAGACAGGAATTTTGGTAGCAGTGACACCAGAGCCACGACGAACATACGTGACCCTTTCATCAACATAGCTGAAAATGGAAACTTTCCGTTTTGGAGAAGCAAACCCTCACCTGCCCCCTCTGCATTCTGCACCTCCCCAAGGAATAATTCTTCTTCCTCCCTCTCTTTTCCTTCCTTATGTGGCAAGCAGTCTTCTGTGACAAAGTGAATGGCTATGTGTCTGTCCCAGGTAAAAATTTAACAGGCTCTCTCTCACAGAGTCCCATATTTCACATAAAAATATCTCTTCAATGTCCATAAAATGTCTTATAGGTCAAGTAACTACATGCAGAACTAAATATAAAGTTATACAGGTATATGCATCTTATTGTTGTTGTTGTTGTTAGGTGCCATCGAGTCGGTATCCGACTCATAGCAACCCTCATAGGGTTTACAATGGCTGACTGTCTCAGGATTACCATGGGAGTGGATTGCCAGGTCCTTCTCCCATTTTTGCAGTGCTGGGAGTTGAACTTGGGACCTTAGAGACTTCAGTGCAGCACTGTACCAACTGAGTTAAATCCCAGCCCATATGCATCTTAGTTAATAAAAATATCTTTTACAGAGAATATGATTTATGTCCATATATTTATACTTTATGCTTCACAATGAAGATGGAGGCCATTGATATGGATTTTTGTAAAAATTGCAATCATTTTCTAATCTTTTCTTACTAGGGCACACAGTCTGTACCAGTCAATGAAAAATAATGTTTATATGAGTTACTTTTGATCTAACTTTCTTAAGAATCTCAGTATTATCCTTTCAAATATATGTTTTAACTTTCTTAAATTAAATTTGATCACACTTAAATTTTAAAACATAAAATCAAGGTGAAACAAAAAATGTAATTCATATATTTACATTTTTCCACATAAATGGAAATACTGGTCAGAGAATTCTCTACCAGATACCATTTAAATAATCTGTATCAACATTGTCCAAACCCTAATAAAAAATTTAGGGCCCTATTTCAGGGGGAATATCAAGTACAAATGAGAGGCAAGGCTGCTCGATCCCTTTAGATTCAGGTTGCAGGAGGAAGAATGTTCAAGAGTCTCTTTGCTGGCCCTAGGGACCCCTGGATCCTCCCAGACCCCAGGAGCAAAGACTGGAAACTACTGGCCAACACAATCTGGAACATGAGGTGGTTAAACCAGCCGCTCCTCTGAGCTGTGGCTGTTAGACTCCAAGAGGCAATGCCCAGCCCATGTGCTAACCATGGCAAAGCCATTTCATTTTGGACCCCAACAGGAAGTGGCCATGCTCGAGGTCATATCCCAACTTTTTACTAATATCAAGTGCCTCAGAAGCTCCATGGGCTGGGATGTAGCTCAGTTGGTAGAGCGCTGCTCTGCAGTCTCTGAGGTCCTGAGTTCAATTCCCAGCACCACAAAAACGGGAGAAGGACCTGGCAATCTACTCCCTAGGCAATCCCGAAATGGTCAGCCATTGAAAACCCTATGAGGGTCACTATGAGTCGGACACAACTCAATGGCACCTAACAACAACAACAACAAGGAAGCTCCAGCAGGCTGCTTATGGATTCCAGGGCCGCAGCACTTAGTCCTTGCTGCTACTGTGTTAAGTGCTAGGAATCTTGCCGTGGCACTTTCTCCGGATGTCGGGCATGGCGCCCGTATCACTGTAAGCGAGGGCCTTTTCCTCACCCATCACAATGGCTTGGTCTTAGCATAAGGTATTGCAGATTCTTATCAGTCAGCCTTGCTGGCTTCCCTCAGGAGCTTCTGAGGCGCTCTGTCTCCTGGTTCTCCTCCCACTTCCCTGCCTTGTCTCATGGGGGAGTCTTGGTTCTTTTGATGTCTCTTAGACTGGTGATCCTAAGGGCTCCACCCACTGGGAGCTGCAGACAACCACTGTTCCCTAACATACCCTCCCTGCTGGGGAGCCTCTGACCTCAGAGATTTTCTTTCTCATGAACCTGTGACACACTCCCAAGCTCACACTCACAGGCACATCTCTTGTGCTATTGGTTCCCCTGGACGCTGCCCTTTGGCTCCCATGGGCAAGGCTCTGGTTGCTCTGGCACCATCCAGTGCTGGGCCTCTCTTCACGGCCCCTGTCCACGCTTGTCCACCTCTTCTCTCAGTTCCCAGTGGTGAGTTTGGGCCTAGGTGATAGGCGGCTGTGGCCGTCCAGCGGGCTGTCTGGGGCTTGAGCATCTGCAGAGATGCCATGTTCTCAGCTGCCCTCTGGGCCACACTGCACAGTGGTGCATACAGATTGTGTGCCACACATCCAAGCCTGTGTGCCACATACCCAAGCCCACGTCCCACAGTGCTCTTCCCAATCATGTTGTTGTTAGGTGCCGCCGAGTCGTGTCTGACTGATAGCGATCCTCATAGGGTTTTCAATGGCTGACTGTTTCGGGATTGCTTTGGGAGTGGGTTGCCACGTCCTTCTCCCATTTTGCAGTTCTGGGAATCGAATTTGGGACCTCAGATACTGCAGGGCGGTGCTCTACCAACTGAGCTAAATCTCAGCCCTTTCCCAATCATACACTGCCCTGTATTTCTCAACTGAGTCTAAGCTCAAACAGGGAAGAGAGGTTTCATGTACTGAGAACCTAAATCACCAGGAACAATTACAACTCCAAATAGCAAAGACTGGGCATGTCCCCAGTCTCCCAGATCTCTCCTTCTCCCTACCATACAGGGGTCTCAGGAGCCCAAGGCCAGGCTCTGCCATCCCCGCTCCTGTGCCCTTCACCTCTGGTCTGTCTCCAACTTCTGCTCTTTTCCTAACTACCCCTCCCCTCCTCTCTGCCACCTCCTATCACCTGTGCCCTGCTTTGAGCCTCCTCCACTTGGCCCAGGCTCTCAGCTCCGCTCCCTGTCATGATCCACTCCCTGTACCTGTTCCCCAAATGCGGCTGTAGTGGCAGCCAGGGGCATCTCTAAGATGGGGGGTGGGACCTCCCTTCCAGCTCTGGCTTCCCATCTGTGCTAGTTTGTTTATGTATGTATGTATGTATGTATGTATGTATGTATGTATTTATTTATTTTTGTTGTTGTTGTTGTTGTTGTTAGTGCCCTCGAGTCGAGTCCAACTCATAGCAATCCTCACAGGGTTTTCAAGGGCTGACTATTTCAGGATTGCCTTGGGAGTGGGTTGCCATGTCTTTCTCCCATTTTGCGGTGCTGGGAATCAAACTCGGGACCTCAGACACTGCAGAGTAGCGCTCTACCAACTGAGCTAAATCCCAGCCCCTTGCTAGTTGTTACTTACAGAAAACAACTCAAAATAGTTCAAGTCAGCTGAGGAACGCCCGCTTCATTGGACTGAAGCCTCCGGAGCTGAGCTGCCTTCTTGGTTGGCTGGAGTAAGGCATCCTGCGGGCCCTGCTTGGCCTCACTGCTCTGCTGGCAGAAGCGCCCTGGGTCAGTGGCTGTGGACACCTATGCACAGCCAAGTCCAGCTTCCACCTGCTACCTCATGCTCCTTACCCTGGCCTCCTCTCCATGTGGTTTTTAGGTGCCGTGGAGTTGGTGTCCAACTCATAGCGACCCTAAGTACAACAGGGGAAACACTACTGTCAGTGCTTCTCTGCTGTTGTTGTTGTTAGGTGCTGTGGGGGTTTTCAATGGCTGATTGATTTTTGGGAGAGGTTTGCTGGGTCCTTATCCCAAGCCTCCAGCACCTGGTGTTCCCAGGCGGTCTCCCATCCAAGTACTAACCAGGCCCGACCCTGCTTAGCTTCCGAGATCTAAAGGATCGTACGCCACAGTGGCACCGCTGCAGGCCGTCTGTCCAGAGTGGCAAATAATTAACAAACCAGAGGCCCACCTGTGCTTCTCTTTCCATGGTTTCTCAGATTCTTTCCCTGTGTAAAACACAATTTCTGCTTTCTTCCTGTGGCCCCAGTTCCTTTCCTCAGCTCCCCCCTCCTCTCCAGTGCTCTGCTTGGTAGGACCTGGGCACGGCGCTCTCAGCAGCTGGCTCTCTGTCCTCCGGACTGAAACACCTCGGCTAGGGAACACGGGACACATGGCCCCGTTAGGATGCAGGTGGGCATAGAGGGCACAGAGGATGGACCGAGTGTCGGGGAAGCGGGGAAATGTAAGGCACAGCAGCGTGGGGCAGGCCTGCCTGTCAAAACAGACAAGAGTCAGCCTGGCAGCTCTGGAAGAGGGAAATCAAAGCTCTCTGCAGGCATCGAAAGATTCCCAAGGGCTGCACTGAGCGTGCTGAGAAATTAAAAGCGTCAAGCTAGGCGTGATGGTGCACACCTGTAATCCCAGTGGCTTGGGAGGTAGAGGCAGGAGGGTCACAAGTTCGAGACCAGAGGCAGTCTGCATAACTTGGAGAGACCCTGTCTCAAAAAGTAAAAAAATGGACTGGGGGTGCAGCTCAGTGGTCCAGCATTTGCAGAGCATGCAGGCGTGAGGCTCTGGGTTCAACCCCCAATACCACCAAAATAATTAAAGAAAAGAAATTAAAAGTGTTCAGATGGGAAGCTCAGAAGAAAATGAGGAAGAAAGAAGCATGAGGCAGTGGGCAAAGCCCATAGGGTGCACCCCAACATCATGGTGTCCCGGAGAAACACCGTGCAGGCAGGGAGGTGGGGACCTGGCCGGCTGGTCCTCCACAGACCCTCCAGAACCACAGATGGTGGAGCCTGGCCTGGTTCGAGAACCACGCACAGCCTGCAGTGGAGGTTCATAGGGAAGGGAGAGGCAGCTTCCGTGGCAGAGAACAGAGCCCATCATCCTCAGGAGCTTTGACTTCTTCCTACGTCCCAGGGATAAAGAACTGAGAATCACAGAGGAGCAGAGGTCAGTGGAATCCCATGACCGTCACCTCAGGAAAGGCCACTTCAGCAAACAAAAGGCCGCTTCAGGACACCGCCTCTGGAGCCACCCGGATGGACCGGCTGCTAAAGGTCAAGGGCCTGTTCCCCAAGTGGCCCCGGGTCCTCCTGGCTGGTGTCCACCTGTCCTTCCATGTGGGCCACATCTGCAGCGTCACCTCCATTCACCCTTCCTCTAATTCCTTCATGCTCTTCTCATTTCTTATTTTTCCCTACTAGGGGGCTGAACCCAGGACCTCACTCGTTCTTTTCAAGTTCTCCACCACTGGGCTGGGGCTGGGATTTAGCTCAGTTGGTAGAGCGCTGCTCTGCAGTCTCTGTGGTCCCGGGTTCGATTCCTAGCACTGCAAAAATGGGAGAAGGATGTGGCAACCCACTCCCAAGGCAATCCCGAAAGACAATCAGCCATTGAAAACCCTATGAGTCAGACATGACTCGACAGCACTTAACAACCACCACCACTGGGCCGCCCCTCCTGCTCCTTTTTAGTTTTTATCTTCAGACAGGGTCTCGCTAAATTGCACAGGCTTCCTCTGGCCTCCAACCTGCAATCCTCCTGCCTCGGCTTCCCAAATCACTGAAATAACAGGATACAAATCTTTCATGGTATTTTGGGACATATTCTTCCTAGAGTTTCCGGTGTGTAAACAGTGATGATAAATTATTTTAGAGGTTAGCCCCCTCTTCATTGTGTACAATGTATAGATTGAATACATTGTGTACAATCCCAGACCCCAATAACCTCTTAGGTTCTCCAGGCCCAATAGTGGATTCCTTTTCACCCCTCTTCCTTAACTTTCATTATTATTTTTTAAACGCGACCCACACATCTCCCTTCTATTAATTATTCTTGGATGAAAGAGGTACTAATGAAAATCACCCCCGTGATGGGTACTTCATGATATTTGAGCAATTTTGATTTTGGCATCGCAGGAAGCTCCTTTGTGCATTTGCTTCTGGATTTTTCCTGTACTCAGCACTTTTCTCCTGCAGGGTGTTGGCCCCCAAACAGTGACAGCCGATTGCAGAATCTTGAGGCTAAAATTGGGGCCCGATATCTGGAGTGACCCCTGCAGTTCTCCCCAGAAGGTCACACGCACTGTGTGAGCACACAGCGTCCCCAAGGACACCAGGGGAGGAAGAGCCAGGGAACAGAACTTTCCAGGGTGTGGGAGGCAGCAGCTGTACTCTGTCTGAAGTGGCCCTTGACACGGGGCCTTATTAAATTAAAGTATTGGCCCAGCGATAGGGGCGCGTGTCATGCTTGACTGCGAATCAAGGGTTCCCAGCCTGACTCACCCATCCGTCAGCCCTGGCCTTTCCCGAGGTGACGGCTATGGGACGCCACTGACCTCTGCTCCTCTGGGATGTTAACGGCGTGCCCTGGAGCCCATGCCCTGGACACTTGGCCTGTTCGCCGCTCTGGAGGCTTCACGGCTCTGCTTTTCTGTCCTTACATCTCCATTTGCTTCATAAAATTTGTCAGCGTGCAATGGCCTCAGCCCCTCCAGAGTGGCTAATATTTCACGTGGGGTTTTGAAAGGTCCATCTACGGCTCTGCCACAGTGGAGGCCTGCGTGTGCTAAAGGACTCATCGTCTGTGTAGTCAGAGGCCCTGCGAATATCTAGGAAACCAACGGCAGTGTGGGAAGGACGTGGCCATCTCCTCACAAAGCACTCTCGAAAGAGTCATTGAAAACTCTATGAGGGCCAGGCACAGTGGCACACACCTGTAATCCCAGCAGCTGGGGAGGCCGGAGACAGGAGGATCACAAGGTCGAGACCAGGGGCAGTCTGCATAACTTAGTGAGATCCTGTCTCAAAAAAGTAATACAATGGGCTGAGTGTGCAGCTCAGTGGTCCAGCACTTGCAGAGCATGCAGGCGCGAGGCCCTGGGTTCAAACCCCAGTGCCACAAAAAAAATAAATAAATAAATAAATAAATAAAAATAAAACTTGGGAACAAAGCAGAAGGAAGGCCAACATCTCCTGGGACTCTGAGGAGATGCTGGTTTCTGGTAATCATCACCAGTCTTATGCAGATCTGTGCCTAACAGTTGCACCACACTGGCTTCCAGCTGTCTGATCTCAGAGGCTAAGCAGGGTTGGCCTGGTTAGTCCTTGCATGGGAGACCGCCTAGGAACACCAGGTGCTGTAGGCGTGGGAGAAGGATGTGGCAGCCCACTCCCAAAAATCAATCTGCCATTGAAAACCCTATGAATAGCAGAGAAGCACTGACAATAGGAATGGGCATGGCGCAGTGTTTGTGAGTGCTTTGTTCTGTTGTACACAGGGTCATTATGAGTCAGACCCGACTCCACAGCACCTAACAACAACAAAAGATGTATAAGGTACCCCATGTGCCAGGCATAACTGTGAAACACAGAAGGAAACCAGCCGCCCGCCCCACCCCAGGCTAGGATAGCATACCTACTGTGGAGGGTGGCCTCAACCGCAAGGCGTGGCTCCCTGGAGCCTGGCTTTCAGAGGGAGGCTCCCTGAGGGGCATCCCCACCCTCTGGCCAAGCTGGGGCCTCCTGGAG
>VMDO01037255.1:0-14467 GCA_007922755.1 Pedetes capensis | reverse complement strand
TTGAGCTTATGCTATATTTGAAACACTATGCTCTATATATTAGACTGAAGATATGAAATTTCTGCATTTGACATTATTGTTGACTTACATAAATAGCACATGGTTCAACCTAATACTTAATCTCAATTTATCCTTCGAGCTACACTGTGAGGTAATTATATTATTATCCTCATTTCACACATGAGGAATCTGAGGCTCAGAGAATTACTTTAAGCCTAGAACAAGATAATTGCAAAAGAATTTATTTTAAAATAAATTTTATTGTTCATATTTGAAATTTGCAGTAGGATTTTATGGGATACACATAAATAATAAAATGTTTACTATAGTGAAATGCATAAAATATCCATCACCTCACAAAGTTTAGTAGTTTTGGGGGTATGTCAAGAGCCACTAAATCTTCTTACTCCTTAATACTATACAATTTTGTTAACTATAGTCATCATGCTCTACATTAGATCTCTAGACTTATTCATCATCCATACCTGTCACTTACATTCTTTGAACTACATCTCCCTGTTTCCTGTTTTTCCCTGTCCCACTTCTGGTAATCACTGTTTTATTCTCTATCTCTGTATACTAGACCCTTTTATTAGATCCCAATCATAAATGAAATCATGCATTATTTTTCCTCTGCCTGACTTATTTCACTTAGCATGTCCTCCAGGTTCTCCCATTTAGTGGCAAATAACATTTACAGCTAAATATTATTCTCTCTTAGATATGTACCATGTTTTATCCATTTGTCTTTTGACAAACACTAAAGTTATTTCCTTATCTTGGCTGTTATGAACAATGCTGCAATAAACATAGTAGTGCAGATACTTTTATGAAGTAGTGATTTTATTTCCAGAAGAGGGATTGCTAGGTTATACGATAGTTTTGTCAGAGGAATAGTTCAAACCCAGAGTGATATGACTTCAAACTGAATGATTTTCTATTATAGCACTGCTTTTGTCATATCATTAAAAATATAGACATAAGACACACCCATGATAAGGTTGTAAACTCAACTCTCAATCATTTAAGAATAGAGCAGTATTGATTCATATATTTTTTGATTATTCTAAATTGGAAAAAGCAAATTAAGAATAATGACAAAAATATGAAGGTATGAAAACCAGAAAGAAATATAAATTGTACACTAGCTGATATAGTTCTATTATCTTTGCTATAAATTAGTAACTGTACACAAATAGCCACATGGGTTTGACACCATCTGCTAATTTACTATGTGAGCTTGAGCAATTTAATTTTCACTCTGAGCCTCAGTATACCTTCTGTAAGATGAAAGATTTGGTTCATATAACTAATATCTAAAATAATTTCCATATGGAATGCTCTATGATTTCTAGTATTCTATGAATGTTAGTGGGGCTGGGATTTAGCTCAGTTGGTAGAGCACTGCTCTTCAGTCTCTGAGGTCCCAGGTTTAATTCCCAGCACTGCAAAATGGGAGAAGGACTTGAAATTCCACTCCCAAGGCAATCTCCAAAAAATCAGCCATTGAAAACCCTGTGAGGGTCGCTATGAGTCAGACATGATTCGATGACATCTAACAACAACAATGACATGAATTTTAGCATTTAGGTCCTTCTATGTAGTTGTTGTTGTTGTTAGGTGCTGTCGAGTCGGTATCCGACTCATAGCGACCCTCTGTACAACAGGGGAAACACTATTGTCAGTGCTTCTCTGCTGCTCATAGGGTTTTCAATGGCAGATTGATTTTTGGGAGGGGGTTGCCAGGTCCTTCTCCCAAGCCTACAGCTTTTGGTGTTCCCAGGCAGTCTCCCATCCAGGTACTAACCAGCCCTGACCCTGCTTAGCTTCCGAGATCTGATGGGATCGTATGCCACAGGGCTACCGCTGCAGGCTTTCTATGTAGTATTCACAGGAAAAGGCCATGGCAGTCCACTCCCAAAGCAATCCTGAAAACAATCAGCCATTGAAAACTCTATGAGGGTTGCTGTGATTTGGACCTAATTTGATGGCACCTAACAACAACATGTAGTATTCACTCAATATGTCCTATGGAATAAATAGATGAAATAATCACCAAAATAAAGTACAGAATTTTCTTCTCGCCTTAAGCCTGTCAATTCAAACACATATTTGAGAATCTACTATGTATTCACCAACTTACCAACTTGCCAAACCTGCCTGGGAATGGTCATGTGTGTGTGTAGAGTAGGGGGATAGTTGGTGTTCAGAGTCAAAATGAAGATAAGACATACAAAAGCAACTTGATCTTATCCCTCACATGGATTTGGCATCCCATTGGGAAAACTGGATATACATAGAAGAAATTTGGGACCTAATCAATTGAGCAGAAAATCGATTGTGTGACATAAAATGATTTCTGCAATGCACTTTTCTATCTTTTGTATCTTCTACGTTCTGTATATTTTTGAGTAAATCAATCATGGCATCAATATTCTTGTGTAGCAGTGTTATGGAGAACATGAGTTTTTGTTTCAGAATTCCATTTTCTTTTTTTGCAGTACCGAGGGAGTTGAACTACAGGCCTTGTACATGCTAGGCAAGTGCTCTACCACTGAGCATCACCCTGAATCTCCCCTTTTTATTTGAGACAGAATCTCACTAAGTTACACAGGCCACCTATGTCCTTGAACTTGCAACCTTCCTACCTCAGCCTCCAGGATTCCTGGGATTACAGGTGTGCCTTACAGCACTTGGATTTTGAATCATGACTGACTCCCCGAAACAGAGAATGATAGGTGACAAGATCTCCTGCATTTTAAACAGGAGACTGTCCATGTAAGACTTACTAAGAGATGGTTCCAAATAGGTCTTGTATCTCTTACTCCGTCACCCACCTCAAGTTTGTCTGTAAGAGAAATAATGATCGGCAGGAGATTATTCATAAGAATTGGTTAAGAAGAGAAGTTTGGGCCTATTAAGGATAGGGCACTGAAGAGCTGCAAACAGAGAAGTAAAGTTCTTCTTTTCCCTATCCATCTTAAGCTAAGTAAGGGATTTCCTTGGGTCTCAGTGTTATATGGCATTAGAGAGGAGTATGGAGAAAATGATTGATGAAGCACTTGATAAACAGCCACTGGAGTTTAGAGGGAACAGAGTTTGGAGGCTGTGATGGGTACAGGCTGCACTTCTATCAGTGGTGGGGCAAATTTTCTGTGTTTTCCTGTTGACCAATAACACATCAAGGAAAGAAATCATATTAGAACTATTCTAAAAGACCCTTATAAGAAAATTGCCTTATGGAGAAAGGAAAGCCCAGTAGAGAGAAAATGCTTGAAGGCAAAGAGGAAAAAATTACGGGATATAAGACCAGAAGGGGATGTAAATCAGCTGCAGAATGTCCACAGAAAGGAGACATGACAGGTTACTTGATTGTGAGAGAAGCTTTAATATAGATGAGACATGTTGTTGTTAGATGCCATTGAGTTGGTGTCTGGCTCATAGAGACCCCACATACAACAGGCAAAACATTACTGACAGTGCTTCTCTGCTATTCATAGAGTTTTCAATGGCTGATTGTTTTTTGGGAGTGGGTTGCCAGGTCCTTCTCCCAAGCCTGCAGCACCTGGTGTTCCCAGGTGGTGTCCCATCCAAGTGCTAACCAGGTCCGACCCTGCTTATCTTCAAGATCTGATGGGATTGGACACCACAGTGCTATGGCTGCAGGATAGATAAGAGATAGAATTCTTAAATATAAATCAGATTGTACTTTTTTGTTACTTTTCTGAATTTTTATTTCTGGTAAGTTATTGTTTCATTAAACATCCTATAAAGCTGTTAAATGCTAATCATTTGTTAAAGTTTTAAAATTTTATTTTAGTTTATTTCTTTTTAAATTGGCAAATAAAATTATACATTTATTACATGCAACATGATGTTTTGAAATATGTATAAATGATGGAATGGCTCAGTTGAGCTAATTAATAATAAGTTCAAGAGATCTATTATACAATATGTTGACCATAGTTAATAACAATACATCATATTTTGGAACAGATTGTAGTTTTGAATTCCTGTAACTGCAACCTATTTGTTTCCCCCAACGGTTACCTAAAAAGCTGTAGGAACTGCTTCAAATGTCATCCAGTTGCCTAAAAAAGTGATTAAATGGAGCAGATTTGAAGATAGTGGTAAGAGAAAGATCAAACTACTTGCTGGATGCAGTATTCTGGATTCTAGTCCTTTAACAAACTAGTCTCTCTCACTTTTAAAATGAGGGAATGTGAATAGGTATTTTAATATCTCTTGTACACCAAATCTGTGTATGGTAGAAATAGTGAACATTATCGGCTATCAGAGAGGAAGAAAATCCAAATAAAGTAGGATAAATAGAGAAGGAAGACTTTGTAGGGATCATATGGCCTAAATAAGGGATAAGATTTAAACTGATAGAAGAGGGAGAAAAAGTAAAATATGAATAGTTAAAATGAATAGTAGGACTGTCATAAGAAAGTCCTTGTTATTAACTTTTTGGTGAGGTTTTTAATATAATTTGCATATGTTTCATATTCTAATGATATGAAATAGATAACATTTAAGAGTGCTTGGGTTGTCCTCAACTATAAATCAAGATATAACTCCACTGCAGTGGAAGGGAATGGGTCAAAGACCCTTTAAGGTTTGAAATCTTTAGGACTTTGGAAATTACTCAGCCTTGACCTTATAGCAAAAGAGATGACTGGAAAAGAGGACTGTTAATCTAGCTTTTCTAGCAAATGTCCACAATATTGGGGGATTTAGTCATTGTACAGATCAGCAGATTCAATAGACTTTTAGAATAGAAATTTCTGATTCCTAGAACAACTGCGTTGATAGGACAAGTTATTGCAGAGGGAAAAAGGGAGGTACAGAATAAGCTTAGGTCTTCAAAAGGAATAAAAACTGCAGTAACTTATAAGAACTTGGGGAATACTCTGATTTGAGTCAGTCCAAAATGACTGATGTCCTTATAAAAGGAAGGAATTAGGGCACATAACATACATACATAGAAAATACCATGTGAAGACAAAGAAAATACAACCATGTATTGTATGGAGGGAAAAAGTCATGGAGGAAAAATGTCTCAGAAGAAACTATCCCTGCTGGCAACTGATTGTAGACTTCTGGTCTCCAGGATTGTGTACTTTGTTACAGCAGCCCTAGTGAACTAGAAATGCAGGCCCACAAATTTGCATTTTGATTTTATCAATGCTTACATCAAGTGATAGAACTATTTTTGTTTGAATAGTTCTATTCCCCAGTCAGAGCACTTTGATCACTTAACCTTTATCTGGTATATACTTTGTGTACTACACACTGAGGTAGGTCACCAGAGACATGAAAGACTGATAGAAATCTTGCGCTCAAGACAGCACATAGGCTATTGGAGAAGATGTAAATTTAGACAATTGTAATAAAATGTGGAAAATTCTGCAACATGTACAGATAGAATACTGTGGGAACACAAAGGAGGTGCATTAAACCCAGCCTTAGTGGCTGGGGAGTTAAGTTCTGGAGGGGAAGTAATACCTGAGAAGTTTTTTGAGAAACGAGTAAGAATCAACCAGAAGTAAGAGCTGAAGGGCATTGTGGGGGGGCAATAACAGGGTAGATGAAGAAGCAAAGTGCATTCAAGGAACTAGAAATAGTAGTGACAGATGAGACTTGAAATATAAGCTGAGGTCAAGTCACTGGTCAGTTTCTATGTCATGCTAAGAATGTTGGATTTTATCTTAAAATAAATGGGGAAGACTATGAGGGGATTTTATCATAAACGTGAAAAGATCCCATATGCATATTAGACTACACAGATAGGAGGATGTCATGGCCATGCTGAGAGGGGAACATTGAGGGAGAAGTTGAGTTAAGGTGAAGATGAAAAGTTTAGTTTTGGATAGGGTATGTTTATCTCACTGCATGTCTTAGTCCATTGGGCTGATAAAACAAAATAACTTAGGCTGGCTAATTTCTAAACAATAGAATTTGTTTACTCACAATTTGTGGATACTGCAAAGTCCAAGATCAAGCCAACAGCAAATTCAATATCTAGCTAAGGCCCTTTCCTGACTTATGGTGGCATCTAGGTATGCTTTCATATGGCAGAAAAGGTGTACAATCTCCTACAGGCCTCTCTTCTAAGGGTACAAATACTATATATAAAAGTGGAGCACTCAAGACCTAATCAACTCCCAAAGGTTCCACCTCTTAATACTACTGAATTTGGGATTAGTCTCAACATATTAATTTTGAGGAGACCCAAATTTTCAGATCATAGCACTCCTTATGAAACATTCAAATGGAAATATCCCATTAAAGTTTTGAGACTAGACTCAGAATGGAGAAATTAACTGGAAAAAATATTTTAGAACATATTTGTCCTAGATAAATCTTCTATTCTTTTTTATGAGTGAAGTTTGAGTACAGATCAGAAGCCATTTGTGTAAGACAGATACAATGCATATACTGAAGCAATATCAAGCATAGGAGAAGGAGAGGACATTTCAAAAAGAGAGATACTGAGAATCTAGTAATGTAAGGAAAAATTGAGAGGAAATTGGCAAAAACTCCCAAACTGGGAAAACGGCTTTTGAATATCTGGTTTGTAAATTAGAAATCCGGGGAAAATGAAAGTAACTTGGTTGCATGTTTGTACAATGCCCTTCCTGATTGGACAATTGGACTGAAAGCTGATTGGCTCAGGCCATTCCGTGGGCGAGCTATATAAAGAGCTGCACTTCGGCAGCTCAACCTTTTTAGGCCTTTTAGGCCCTTTTTTGCCTTTTGCGCACACTATCAGCTAAGCAAGACCTTCTCGCCTCTTCCTTCCCCGGACCACTGATGAGGAAACACCTCTCCCGCTGCTCTCCCACGGACTCGGTGAGGAAAGAACGCTCTCCCTGTTGCAATCATCAATAAGGAAAGAAGCTACTCTCTGTCTGATCACCGAGGAAGCAACAACTGTCTCCTCCTGACCACCGAGATGACCAACACAGGAATTTGCCCCTGGAAGGCAAAAGCGCCTGAGGCTTTTTCTTTCTCCTGTCTCCTCTGGGGTCCTGAGGGCCGCAGGAGTCCGTGCCCCTCACCCGAAGGTCCCTAGTGAAATTGTGTTTAGTATCTGGGTGCGCGGTGGCGCCACCCATCCGAACCTCCAGGCCAGACTGGGAGGCACATGCCCCACAAGTAAGGGCATTCTAAACCATAGCATGGTTTCTAGATAAAGCTGAGATTAGAGACTAGGGTGCACAGGTTTGGGTAGTAGGAATATGGACTGAGTGTCGAGAAAGTGCTGTAAGGTCTTCCAAATCTATTCTTCCTCATGTAATGTGCTTTCTATTTAATTACCTATACATACTTCATGGCCTTTGGCACTTAGAACCACTGTTTAGACTCAGACATCACTGCTGCAGCTGACAGGAAGGGTATTTGTGGATTAATATTTAAAAACAAATGACAAGCCAACCTTTAGAAAATCAAGTAACCAGTAATGAGAGACACTGAAGAGAATGGTTCAGAGAAGGAGAAGGATGTATTATCATTTCTGATTACAACTAAATCTTTAATGGTTGCTTCAGGATAATAATTAGAATAAGAAGTGAGAGCAGAGAAAGACCAAATCATTAACACATTTTTCTGCTTTTGATCCTGTTATTTTATGGCTGCATTTAAGTATCTGTTCAGGTCATTCTGTGTGGAAAGTTCATATTGTCTCCTAACTCCATTAGAAAAGGAGGAGAGAGCTATAGACTACAAAATGAAAGGAGAGAAGTCACCACAGTGCAAAGGCCGTAAATAGAGAACTGGAGAGTAAACCCAGTCTTTGCTTCAATTAGTGTTCAATATTAAGGTGATAATAGAGAATTTTTGTCATGCCATCTATGAGAGACAGTAGACAATTAGAAGTATATTAACCAAATCTCTTATTTCCCTTGAAGTGTTTTACTTTGTTGTCTATGGCTATTTCTTTGAAGCATATGTTTAAAGAGTTCTTGTATTATTCCCACAAATGGTGATAAAATCATATCTATAGATTCAGACATGGTTTTGAAATTCAGACTTTTTTTATTGGACATAATCTTAATTGGTAACACTGGGAATGTGACAACTACATAAAGTCAGTGAATCCCAGGCAGTAAATGTTGTAGTTCACAGAACAGTAGCAAAAACCAATACAAGATAAGATAATATTTTGTACATTTAATTCAAGGACAGTGTCAGAATAGCCTGAGTCATGTATGAGCTTCTGTAGAAATATAGGATAGAAAAATCAGCAAATACTTATAGGAATCACCCATCAATTCTTTTTATTTACATATTTGTTCTTCTAATTCCAATAACTTTGAAGGGCTCGTGTGTTTCAGTTGTCACTATGATTATGGCTTTGTTTTTTTCTCTTCTTTTTTGTGGTTTATTGTCTTTCCTAGATAATGAATAAAAATGAGAATTAGCTTAGTTACATGTAAATGGTTTTGGCCAAAACAGTATTCTGGTATTCCAATGAGCATTAGCCCTATGTGCTTACAATGTTTTAGGTACCTATTCATTCATTCTTTTACACAGAATCACTTATTGGATCCTTTCTGTTTTCTGGGATCACTGTAGGTACTGATAACTCAGTGCAATGCAAATCCTGCCCTCACAGTGCTAGCCATCTGTTCAGAACAGTTTCGATTGTAAGAGTTTACAACTACCATAAAACAATCTCAGTCTCTCATATTATTCATTTCCCCACTGCAATTGACTTTCTTTATAAAATGAAAGGGTACATTGTGAGACCCTGCCTTTTGTTTGTTTGTTTGTTTTGAAGTATTTTCTTTTATAGTTCAATGCACCCTGAAATTGCAAATGATAGATATCTAAAACCTAATAGCAGACAGTATTAATGTTCAAGGGTTAGTATTGGGTTTTTGCTTGCATGGTCCCATTTTAAGAGTGAGATTATGTCATAAAACTTTTTCTAGATCCCTATTCCTTTTTTAAAAAACTTTTTGAGGGTCTCACTAAATTACACAGACTGTCTCTGGTCTCAAACGTGTGATCCTCCTGCCTCTGCCTCCCAAGTTGCTTGGATTACAGTTGTGCACCACCGTGCCCAGCTTCGATCCTAAATTTGAGTATTCATAAACTCTGCCCCAAACAGTTAACAAAGCAATTCCAATGTTCCAAATTTAGGGAAGAAGAGCTACAAAATATTCACAGCAATAGTTCTTTCTTTTTTATTCTTTAGAGACATTCTCTCCATGTGGTCCAGGCTGGCCTCAAACTTGCCATCCTCCTGCCTCAGCTTCCTGAGTGCTGGGATTACAGGTACACATCATCATACCTGGCTCAGCATGATTTCTTTATGAAAAAATACCCTAACTGCAATCTGAACTAGAATAATCCCCAGAACTTTTCTTGAGGCTAGTTCACATTTATAAGATGTTATATCAGTGATCATTCAGAGTCTGGAATCCTTCCACTAGGATTTGCATTCAGGGAAGCTCAGAGCCTGTGACTATTGTTTTGGTGTCCTTGAATATTGCAGTGGTTTCTGTCCAAACAACTCACAATGGCAATCTTCTGTTGTAAGCCCAAATTTGGCCATTTGGTCAGGAAACGTGAGGTCTTATCAATTGTTTTTGAGTAGGTGATAGTGAACACTAGAGGTATGTGTGTTCCTGACTCTCCATATTTATGTTGTTAGTTGAAACTATTCCCCCAAATTCAACATATTCTCTCCCTTACAAAATACTTTTTTAGTTTTTGTCTGCTCATTTTCTTTCCTCTTTTTGACAAATATTGAGCTTCATCACCCAGACATTTAGTTGAGAGCTTGACATCATTAACTGCTGATTTGATTCTAAGCCAGGATATGGGTACACAAAGCAGTAGTCAAAGAGTAGAAATGTATCTGGGGAAAACCATTTACATTTTGTGAGGTTTTTCCTTATTAGAGAGTGAAAGGCTGACTGATATTTCATTGAAGTTATTTGGGTTAAGTCCTACATCTCCCTTCTTTCTAACCCCCTAAGTCCACTTCAATGCTGCATTAAGCAATTCAATCAATCAATTTATCAATATACTGCTCACTCAAAAAACTGGAGCCAGGACTCTGAGGTAAAAATGAGCATTTTTTTTCTTCTGATCATTTTTATTTCCTTTCTGTGATAACAAGAGGGATAAGTAACTCATCATTGGCTAAAGGGTTTTCATACCATAGTCCTTGCCAAAGAATATAAGCCAGTAGGAAGTCTTTATAAATCTCATCTGATTCATGCCAGTTATGTTGCTTCACATGAGGGAGCCTTACTGGAAAGCTTAATATTTAGTGAGGTGCAATTAGTTTCCTTTTACCCTACCACACTGAGAGACAAGTCATCCATTCCAATGAGCAAACATCTTTTCCTTGATAAGCCTTTCAGTGACCTTAGCATGACTCCTCTCTATTTGGAAGTAATGATACCCTGATCCCATTAATCTTTTCGGTGATGTTTTCTGGCCTTATGTAATGGTTACCATCCCTTGAGTTGCTCTAAGGAAATGAAGCATTATGCAAATTTGCATTCATTCCACTGAAGCCAATCTTTTCAGAATTTCACCAGATAGAATAATACTGCATTCATACTTACTACTGCTTTATGAATGGAGCCTCTCAGGAGCTGTGTTGTCCTTACTCATTTTGCTCTGCAGCCTGTATGACCTCCTCAAGAGAAAGGCTCCATTGCAGTATAATTATGATGATTATGGTGACAAACCCAGTGTTGTAAGTTATTGCCTCACATTAGCATAGGCATTTAGGGTAGTGGTGAGTTTAAGGCACAGGACAGGGAGAAAAAGAAGTACTTTTTTTCTTCCCCTGAAATATTTAATGTATTTATGTGGATCCTAATTCCCTAAAGGGAAACTCACTCAATCACAATAGGCTAAGCCTTTTAAAAGTTGTTGTTATTAGGTGCACTCAGGTTAGGTCTGGCTAATAATGACCCTATGTAAAATAGAATGAAACACTCCTGAATCTGTGCCATGCCTGGCTCTATGTTAGTGCTTCTCTGTTACTTGTAGCATTTTCAATGGCTGATTATTTCAGGATTCCCTCAAGTGGATTACCATGTCCCTCTCCCATTTTTGGGGTGCTGGGGATCTAACCTAGTGCATCGGAGAGAGGAGAGGAGCAATCTACAAACTGAGCATAACACCAGCCCAAGCCCTTTAAGCAAGAGAAGCAATTTTCTTCATACTTCTCACTCTCCCCAAATTGTTAAATGCCTGTAAACTGTTAAAGGCTGAGTGAATTTCTGGTAGGCTTTCTTATAGTTCTATTGTGCCAGGATGAGCAAAATTAATCTGTTCTAGAATACCATTTTTCAACCTTTTATAATTAGTCAAAAATATTATAAAGAAATGCTCAGCTTTAAAAACAACAGATATTTTGACAAGTAAGAGGTCATTATTTGCATTTCAAAAGTTCTCTTCACTTGACTAAATAATTACAGAAAGTTTCTGAACTCCACAGCGGATCTCTGCATTCATTTTCCGATTAGTAAAAGTTTGGCAGTCTGATGGGAATCAAAATTGAAAGTGCAAGTGTTAGAAACAACTACTTATTGAAGAATAGAAAATATAATACATAAGGGAATTATAGTGAGGTCATAACTTAAGAAGATTATACTCATTAAAATACTGATTGATATATAGCTTTTGAGAAATTGTGTTATAGAGACTCTAAATCCAGGTTAAATGCTTTGACACTGCCAAGCCCTGATGGGAAATGCCATAATCAAACATCTTTACGAATTTCACCAAGGAGCCATATGATTGGTTATTCGAATGTGTAGATAGCACATTGATGGTATACTTGGTTTTAAAACCAGATTTCCAACAACAACAGCAATAATAACAGTTATGTGAACTTGGAAAAATTATTTTGCCTTGAATTTTCTTCATCTGTAATATGGGATAACAACAATAATAACAACAATACTTTTCCTTGAAGCTGCTATGATGTTTAAATGACCTAATCCACTTAAAATGGTTAGCATGATGTCTGGATAACAGTAACTGCTTGATACGTATTAGACACTACTATTATTATCATCATCACTTTTTAGTGCAGTCATCCCTCTGTACTTGATACGTATTAGACACTACTATTATTATCATCATCACTTTTTAGTGCAGTCATCCCTCTGTACCATCAGATTCCTCATCTGTGGATTCAATTAATAATGGAATGAAAATATTTGGAAAAAGTTGTGTCTGTGCTGAACATGTACAGGCATTTCTTCTTGTCATCCTCAAACAATACAGTATAACATCTGCTTACATAGCATTTAGATTGTATTAGGTATTATAAGCAATCTAAAGACAATTTGGCCTGCAGCTGTACCAACTGTGGCATCTGATCCTGTTAGATTTTGGGAGCTAAACAGTGTAGGGCCGGGTTAGTACTTGGATAGGAGGCCATCTGGGAACACCAGGTACAGTAGGCTTGGGAGAAGGACCCAGCAACCCACTCCCAAAAATCAATCAGCCATTGAAAACCCCGATGAATAGCAGAGAAGCACTAACAATACTGTTTTACCTGTTGTGTTCAAGGGTTGCTATGAGTTGGACACTGACTCAATGGTACCTAACAACAGCAACAAAGATCATTTAAAATAATGGGAGGATGTGCATAGGTTATATGCAAATACTATGCCATTTATATAAATGAAAGGATCATCTGCAGATATTGGTATAAGGAACCAATCCTGTGTGGATATTCAGGGATGCATATTGCTTCCATAGTACTATCTAAGGTGATTATCTTCAAACTTCAGCCTGCACCAAAATCATCTGGAGAATTTGCCAAAACCCCAAGCTTCTGGTTTAGATCTGAGGTGAGACCTATGAATTTCCAAATCTGTAAGTTCCCAGGTACAGTTGGTAACTACTAGTCCAGGAAGAACACTTTGAGAGTTACTATTCTAAAGTACTCAGGGCAGGCTTTGGTAAACCTTATTTATGAATGGGAAACATCTATCAGTGGTGCATTGAAGAGTTGGAACTCGTGCCATGTAATCTCAAACCATACTTATTTTGATTCCAACTTTTGCTTCAATATTTACTCACTCATAGATCTTCTTCTCATAGATGAAAGCCTGAGCAAATATAGACTTTCATAACACTCTTACAGAGGCAATTTTTCAGTTGTTAAGACTTCAAAGCCAATGTTTTGGCACTTCTAAAAGAATTGCTATATAGGAAAAATTTTAAGTGGGCCCACTCATCCATTCTAGGTAAAAAACACAAGTAATAGAAGCTTCAGTGTTCTATAAAAAATATCATACTGACTGAAGAAACTTTTCAGATTTGATGTAGTCTAAACTTGGTTGCTTCTTTTCCTTCTGCCTTGTAGAAAGAAGGATAAAAATATTGTTAAAAGAAGAGAACTAAAATATGTGCGGTATGGCTTCAGAAATACTCTACCAACAAAGGCAGTTACACAAATGATTCCTAAAACTGAAGTACTTGTGCTGAGTGACTGAGAGAAACTTCAAGGCCTTCTGCAGTCAAACTAATATGAAATATTAAGAGTGATATATCCATACTGGCCAGGGTTTATGATAATAATCAAGTGCAATTCAAAAAGAAATTGTGACCTAAACACTGGAAATAAAACCAGGGTTAGATAAAGCTGTGATTGATGATGTTCAAGAGGTGAATGGAAAAGAACCTGACCTGACTCAATGTTAATGAAAATTCATCTGGTCTTCAGGCAACACACTGGTTTCTATCTTCCAAAGTTTTCCCCAAATTTTAATGAATAAAATAAATTTCAAATAGGGAAGTGGCAAGTGAATCAATTAAACTGGAAATCTAATGTTATGAAGATACAAAAAAATTATTTAGAAATAAAAATCTCTAGATACTTCCATGTAGAAGAGTAAAAAATAAGAGAAAGGGAAAATAACTAGGTAATGCAGTTTCATTATCCTTGCTCAGTAAACACACTGTGGACTAACTTTTGTTTCCTTATAGGTCTACATTTTATATCAGATTACACTAACAATGCCTCAACAAATGTTAAGCCTTTACAAATGTGCCAGGCACTGTGCTAGGTTCTTCTTCACCTGTAATATCTTGTTGAATAATAAAATCAAGTATTTACTAATCAATATAAATGAATTATTAAACAAACCATCCCACAATATAATATTTTTTCTTTTTATAACCAGGATTTTAAAACATTATTTTTAATTGAAACGTAATATTTGAACATATTTATGAGATATATTTTGGTAACTTGATACATGTGTATAGTGTGTAATGATCCAATTAGGGTAATTAGGATTTCTATCTCCTCAAACATTTATCATTTTTATGTTTTTGGAACCTTTGGACTCCTCTCACTTAGTTGTTTTGAAGTATATAATAAATTGTTATAGATTATAATACTTCTATCTATAGAATAGTAGAACTACTTCTAAGCTTGTACTTTTAAGTATACATACCGATCAGCTCACAC
>VMDO01037254.1:0-14488 GCA_007922755.1 Pedetes capensis | reverse complement strand
CTGCTCTCCTCTACACCCTCTCTGACCATGGAGTCTCCTTAGGTCCTCCTCACCTGCATTCTTTCCCTCCACTGACCTCCAGTTCAGCAGATCTGAGCACTGAAACCTGTCCCTGGTGTCCTTATTCTGGGCACTTAGCTGCCTGTTCCACCTTTGTGGGTCATGTGCTTCCTGGTCTGGCCCGGATGTTCTAACGGACGGTGCCACCGCGCACACAGATACTAAACATAATTCACTCAGGACCCTTGGGTGAGCGGGTTCTTTCCTTGTTGATGGTCGAGGTAGGCGAGCATTCTTTCCTCACCGAAGGTCCAGCAGGAGAGTGGAGAGAGCTGATTCCTCATCAATGGTCTGGGGAGAATGAGGTCTTTCCTTGTTGGTGGTCGAAGATCCAGGTGAAAAAGGATGGAGCTGCCCCAGTGCAGCTCCTTGTATAGCTCACCCACGGAATGGCCTGAGCCAATCAGCTTTGAGTCCAATTGTCCAATCAGGTTCGGGGATTTGTGAAGGGTTTTATACAAATGTCCAACCAAGTTACCTTCATTTTCCCTAGATTTAGCTGTTTTCCCCGTTTTGGGGTTTTTGCCAGTTTTCTCCCAATTTCTCCCTACACACCTTCGTCCTGCAGCATCTTCCTGCCTCTCCCCAAGTGGGCTCTGCATTACTCAGGACCTTTCCATCGCGCATGTCACTCACCTCACTCTCACCAGGACACGGCATGACTGAAGTGTGGGTCCCTGCACAGCACCTGCCAAAGGAATCCAGAAGGAAAGGGAGGCCCTTGGGGTCCTCACACCGCCACGAGGACCACAGGCAGGTGGAATACAGATGAGTTCACATTCTGAGTCCTTCATCCGGATTCTTTGGTAGTTATGTTGAACATGGGTTTCTGATATCTACAAATGGCGTCAGGAAAAACAGTTACCAAAAAGTAAAATTATGGCTGTTGCTGCCAACATAGGAAAGACTGAAAAACATTTCCAAAAGTTCCATTTAGCAGGTTATGTTTGACACATATAAATTTGGAATTGTTATTACTTCATAATTCCTAAGCAGTGTAACAACCATCAATCCATTTTATAAGAGATGCAATAGATTAATATAGGTCATATATTAACGTTTGTTCATTTTGGTGCAACATTTAATTTCCAAATTTAAAATTTCATATGCGTTACAGTAGCATGCTTAAAACATTTTCAAAAAATAGTAGAGGAATTATTTTTTCCCCACTGTCCTGAAGCCAGATGAAATAAGAGATGACCTGTTCTTTCTGCATACAGATGATTCTGGTTCTTTTTAGTTTTCATCCCTCTGGCTACCTTTTTTATGTCAGTGACAAAGGTGGTACATTTAGTACATTATGAGTACACACCTGTCACTTCTTTAAACTCTACCTGGTGCTTTTTCCTTTGTTTCTGATCTTCAGACACTATCTAAAAGTGATACCAGCACTGAGAATTCATAGAATAATTTATTTCACTATTTAAATCTCCATTCCTTTAAGAAGGGGGCTCTTTCTTCCTCAAGCTGGTTTCTTTTCGTTTTTAATGAAAAAGCTAATTATCCCTTAAAACATCATTTTTTTCTTTGCATTTTGCAATAAAACTAGGAAGTAATTTAGTAACTTTCTAATAGTAAGTTAATGAGTTTCATCCAAGAGCTAGGATCATGTGGTGCTTATTTTTATGTGTACGTAATGTTTCTAAAATAGGCACACTTGATTTTTGAAAACTTTCATCAGCAAGAAAGAGATACTAAAATCAAACTCAGAGCCCCCAAAGTGCTTAATGGGAGTACTTAACAGCTTCCAGTCAAACTTAGACACTGTGCACATGGAAAGGTCTTTGTGACAAAATGACAAGGATCAGAGACAAATCATGATGGTTGTTAGGTGCCTTGGAGTAGTGTCCAACTCATAGCGACCCTCATAGGGCTTTTAATGGCTAATTGTTTTGGGATTGCCTCGGGAGTGGATTGCCACATCTTTCTCCCATAATCACTATGGTGGTGGTGGTGGTGGTGGTGTTAGGTGCTGTCCAGTCGGTATCTGACTCATAGCAACCCTATTTACAACAGGCAAAACACTATTGTCAGTGCTTCTGTCATTCATAGGGTTTTTAATGGCAGATTGATTTTTAGGAGTGTGTTGCCGGGTCCTTCTCCCAAAATCACTATGGTAGATACCTCAAAACATTTTCTTTCTTATGTTCGTGCTACCCCACTTGTCCTTGGGTAAGACCTAACCTATTTTCTTCAAACTTGCATGAACAAAGCAGAATGCCTGGAGTGGAAGGTACAGATGCCTATGGAAACCAAAATAAAAGTTGTCTATTTACTTTGAATTACACTCACTAGCCTAACAATATATGGAATTATCTTGTGGAAGCATTAGAGAGTGCATCACTTTGGAGGAGTCTTAGGATGATCCAAACTAGGCAAAATTTGAGGGAAGAAATATTGTGATGGGATGAGAAAAATGTAGGATCTGATACCACCTATAATGCACATTCTGTCCTCAAGCATGGAACACATCAGCTATGCATGCACAGCTGCACCCATGGATCTCAACATGCATGTGCTCACAAGTAACTAACGTGGAGCATCCAAACATCCCATCTGCAGAGATGTTTTTTGAGATACTTTTTGGGAATCACCAAGGAATATTTCTTTCTTCTTTTTTCCTTTTTTTTTTTTTTTTTGTCCTGTTGGATTCATTTTTTTTTCTTTGAGACCATCTCACTATGTAGTTCAGCCTGCCATTTAACATGCTATGTAGCTCAGGCTGGCTTGAATTTGAGCTCCTCTAGCCTCAGCCTCTGCAGTACAGTAATTATAGGCATGCAGCACCGTACCTACCTAGGGAGACTTTTTCTGAAAGAATTCCAAAGTAGTTTTTGTCCATAAAAGCCTTTAATGCTATGTATTCAAGTCAGCAACATGGGGAAAATGTGTGTGTGTGTGTGTGTGTGTGTGTGTGTGTGTGTGTGTGTGTGTGTGTGTATAAAACACATGTACAGTAGTGCCTTCTGTTATGGTTTTGACTTTTGGTTGTGTCCGTAGTGCAGGTCTCAGAGCCTGAGAACTGTCCCATAATCTGGCTATATTTAACTTTCATGAGATGCTTTTCCCATGACTAAATAAAAGTCAAAGCAGTAGGAAATTTGTCATGATAATATCACAGAGACTTTATCAAATATTAGCTTATATAAGTATATTATTCATTTACAAAAATAAGAACTTTTATTCTCCTTTAAAGAACTATAAATTAGACTTACATCAAGTTCTTACCTTCCAGAGGCTAATGTTTTAAAAACATAAATATGTATAACCCTTTGGTGAAGAATTCCATTTATAGAATTGTATAGCAAGGAAATAATTAGGCATATTTGCAAAGATTTATATAGGCTTTTTATCTCAGTATGGTTTTGGATGTTGAAAAATAAAATATTCAACATCCATAAATAGATACATGGATAAATAAATCATGTTCTAATGATATACCAGGAGACTATTAAAGTCAGGAAGCAGAGTTATATTGTTTGATATAAGAATCATAAAGTTCTTCTGTGAAGCAGGAAGTACAATGAAAGAACCATAAGATTCTCACTATATACTAAAAAATAAAATAAGGAACACTTAGTTTAAAAATTTACAAATTTTACAAAACCATAAAATTCTGTATCATAATTTTAACAGTGATTTTGCCAGGTGACATTATAGGTTATTTGATATCTTTGTTATATTTTATGTATTATCTTAGTTGAAATAAAATAACCTCATTACTTTTATAACATGATAAACTTATTTTCCTTAAAAATGTGGCAAAGGGAGATGATGACTAAAAAAACACCAGATATTAGTAAGTATTACTACTTTTAAATCTCTAATCACATATGAGATGTTAACTTTTTTGTTCAAATACCAAATGGATTATAGTGTTAAGAAATGAGGCTCAGTGTCAGTTGCTATCTTTTCAATGCTTCTCTTCCCCTAAAGTAGTAAGTGCACAGGAAACACATGATGAATAATTGTATAGCCTTGGTTAACTCACTTTCCCTCTCCGAGACCCATTTTTCTCATCCAGAAAGTGGGTATAAGGCTTTCTACTCACCTTGATGGAGTTATTGTCAGGCTGAAAGGAGACACGTTGGCAATACAACATTGCATATACGTGAAGCAACATTATTTGTAGCCACAGTGGCCATGTTCACAGTGATCACTGAAGGAAATGTTGAATTCCTATCCCCACATATGGCTCCAGGCAAAACTGTGTATCAGAAAGTACAAGACGCTCGTGTGTGGCCATCTTCCTTACTTTGTTGTTGTTGTTGTTAGGTGCCATCAAGTCTTTATCCGATTCATAATAACCTTGTGTACAATAGGCGAAACACTACTGTCAGTGCTTCTCTGCTGTTCATAGGGTTTTCAATGGCAGATTGTGTTTTAGGGGGAAGTGGGTTGCCGGGTCTGTCTCCCAAGCCTATAGCACCTGGTGTTCCCAGGCAGTCTCCCATCCAAGTACTAGCCAAGCCCGACCCTGCTTAGCTTCTGAGATCTGATGGGATCAGATGCCACAGGTCTATGGCTGCAGGCTCCTTTCCTTACTGTAGGGATGCCCAGTTTTCTCAGGGGCCCAGCACCCTTTTGTTCCAGCTCCAGAATCCATCTAAGTTTGTTCCCATAAAAACAGATCCTTTTATTTTACCTGGCACTCAGTAGGACTTGTGACCTCCCCAGGGAAAAGAAATTACCATCCAAGGCAAGGGTCAGTCAGTCGTGGGTTCTCTCATGTTACTGGACCCCTCTCCAATCACATCACACTTGTCCTCAACTGAAGGGCAGATACCAGTGCCCATATCAGAAGCAGAGGGTGCTTTGGCAGTCAAAGCTCTGCTTGGGTCATGAAAAAAATCGTAAGTCTACTCAAGCATAGTCTACACTCGCTTACCACATTATCAAAGGTAATAAATATGATACTAGAAAACATCAAAACATAATACAATGGTAGTACGCTTTGCTAGTATTTCCCCACTATCGTTATCATAATGTTTTAGGTGTGAAAAGCAATGTCAGACAAATATTTCTTTATTCAGCCTTTTAAGTAGATTGTAGTTTTTTGATAGACAAAAGTACAAGATATAGATATATAGACATTAATATATACTATCTGTAGATACAGATATAGATATTGCACATATAAATAGGTAAATATAAGTTGTTGTTGTTGTTGTTGTTAGGTGCCGTTGAGTCGGTATCCGACTCACAGCGACCCTCATAGGGTTTTCAATGGCTGACTGTTTCGGGATTGCCTTGGGAGTGGATTGCCAGGCCCTTCTCCCATTTTTGCGATGCTGGGAATTGAACTCGGGACCTCAGAGACTGCAGCGCAGCGCTCTACCCACTGAGCCAAATCCCAGCCCCAAATATAAGTAGATTATATATATTATTTTTATTATATATAAAATAAATATATTTGTATATATTTAACCATATATAAATTTCAAAGCAGATTTTAATTCTTCAGACCTTAAATTTTCAATCTACTTTTAAACTCTGCTATATAGAGAGATATAGATATATATGGAGCTGGGATTTAGCTCAGTTGGTAGAGCGCTGCGCCGCAGTCTCTGAGGTCCCGAGTTCAATTCCTAGCACCACAAAAAAAAAATGGGAGAAGGACCTGACAATCCACTCCCAAGGCAATCCCGAAACACTTAGCCATTGAAAACCCTATGGGGGTCGCTATGAGTCAGATACCGACTCGACGGCACATAACAACAACAACAACAAGATATATACATATATGTATATATAAAAGTATATATGTACATATATTTACTTTTTAAGCTTCCTAACATGTCTGTTAGAAAGCTTGAAAACTAGTTTAATAAGGACAATGTCAGAGTAAACCTAGCTACCTCTCCTAGGGAATGCACTTTGATGGAATGTTTAGCATTGTTGTTGTGGTTATGTGCCATTAAGTCAGGTTTGAATCATAACAACCCTACCTATAACAGAATGAAACTCTCCCTGATTCTGTGCCAGGTGCACGATCTTTTATATGTTTAAGCCCATTGTTGCAGACATTATGTCAATCCATCTAGTTGAGGGTCTTCCTTTTTTTCATAGACTGTCACTCTCCTAAATGTAATGTCTTTCTCCAGGGATTGGTCTCTCCTGACTACATATCCAAAATATGCAAGACACAGTCTAGCCATCCTTGCTTCCAAGAAGCACGCTGATTGAACTTCTTCTAAGACAGATCTGTTCGTTCTTTTGGCATTCCATGGTATATTCAATATTCATATCTAGCACCGTAACTCAAAAGCATCAATCCTTCTCCTATTTCCTTTGTTCAACATCCAGCTTTCACAACCATAAATGTGACTGAAAATACTGTGGCATGAGTCAGGAGCACCTTTGTCTTCAATGTGATATTTTTACTTTTCAACATTTCTTTTTCTTTTTTTTTGTAGTACTGGGGGTCGAAACCAGGGCCTCATGCTTGCATGCTTTGCACATGCTGTAGCACTGAGCTGCACCCCCAGCCCATTTATTTGAAAGAGGGTCTTGCCAAATTATGCAGACTGCCTCTGGTCTCAGACTTGCAATCCTCTTGCCTCTGCCTCCGGAGCCGCTGGGATTACAGGCATGTGCCTCCACACCAGGCTCTTTTCAACACTTTAAAGAGGTCTTTTGCAACAGCTTCTCCCAATGCAATGCATCTTTTGATTTTTTGACTGCTGCTTCCATAGGTGGTGTTTGTTGAGCCAAGTAAAACAAAATCTTGGACAATCTCAGTCTTTTCTCCATTTATCATGAAGTTGCATAGTGACCCAATTGTAAGGACTTTTGCTTGCCTGATGTGGAGATAAAATCCACACTGAAGGATATGTTCTTTGATCTTCATCAGTAAATGTGTCAAGTCCTCTTCACTTTCAGCAAACAGTTTTGTCATCTGTATAATGCATGTTGTAAATGAGTCTTTCTCTAATCATGATGCCATGTTCTTCCCCTTGAAGTCTAGCTTCTCAGTTTATTTGTTCAGTGTAGAGATTGAAGAAACAAGCTGGGCATGGTGGCACATGCCTGCAATCCCAGGGACTCGTGAGGCGGAGGCAGGAAGATCACAAGTTCGAGACCAGAGGCAGTCCACGTAATTTCGTGAGATCCTGTCTCAAAAACTAAAAAAAAAAAGTACTGGGGGTGCAGCTCAGGTACAGGATACAGCACTTGCAAAGCATGCAAGCACAAGGCCTTGGGTTCAACCCTTAGTACTGCAAAAAAAAAAAAAAAAAAGAAAAAAAGAGATTGAAGAAGCATAGCATGAGGTTCGGTAGATAACGATTCTTCAGAAGAAAGGTTCCAACTCAAAAGAATTAGAAGTGATAAGATCATACAATCTGTAAAAACATCCACATAGTACAGAGCAGAGAATGAACACCTTTGTCTAATTGCTGCAGTCAAAACCCGTCTTTGCCACCTGTCTGTACTCCCACAGCATGGTCTACTCATCAGCTGGTTCTCTCACTGACTTCATTGCTTCCTCTTGTCCTAATACCATGCTTCTTTCCCTGTTCCTCATGCTGTACCGACCACTTTCACACCTCTCTTCACTGTGATGCTAAACCATACTTCCTGTTCACTGTAAATCGGAGACAAAGGCCTCTACAACCGTAAACTATACTTGTCTGATCTTGACTTCCACTTGCCCTTTCCATTGATGGCTTACTCAGTTCCTCTCTTACTTTCAGTCATATTGGATTTTTGGCTGTTCCGTGAATGGATCAAACCTGCCTTTACTGCTATTCTGCCAAAATACGTACCTGCATGCATATTCCAGCAACTCCATTAAGTGATTGCTCAGATATTACCTTCTCACTGAGACCTTCCTTGACAACCTTGCTTAAAATGGTAATCACCTCATTAGATCAGTTGGTAGAGTGCTGCTATGTGCTCTCTGAGGCCCTGAGTTTAATCTTCAGGACCACAAAAATGGGAGAAGAACATGGCAGCCCACTTCAGAAACAATCTTGAAACCATCAGCCGTTGAAAACTCTATGAGTAGCAGAAAAACACTGTCATAGTGCCAGGCATGGCACAGTGTCAGAGTGTTTCATCTGCTGTATGTAGGGCTGTTTTGAGTTGAACCCAACTTGACAGCACCTAGCAACAACAGCAACATCTGAGTTTTATCTTCCCTGTCAACTTTGTTACTTTCACAAATCACTTTCTAATGTCCTGCATAATGTATTTATCCATTTGCTTTATTACCTGTTTCATCCATTTAGAGTGTTGGTTGCCTGAGTTCAGAGACTTTTACCAGTTATACTGTTTGCCTCCATGATACATAACACAGTGCTCAGCACATTAGTAGATGCCCAGTAAACATTTTCTGGATAAAATAAATTGATTTGTGTGAGGGGGCAGCAAAGAAATAGTCTGGAGAGAAGGGACTGAAATTAGACCTACAAAAGGCTAATTCAATAGATTTCCGGTTGAAAAATATAGTGGGCTTGTATTAAGATGATTTTTCAGGATATTATCATAATAATAATGTCTGCAGCTGCACCACCCTGGTGTTTGATCCCATCAGATCTCAGAAGCTAAGCAGAGATGGGCCTGGTTAGGACTTGGATGGGAGACCGCCAGGGAACACCAGGGGTTGTAGGATTGGGAGGAGGACCTGGCAGCCCCCTCCCACTAAGACAAAATAAAACAAAACAAAATGCAACAACAACAACAAAAACAGCAACCCAGCCATTGAAAGCCCTATGAATAGCAGAGAAGCACTGATACAGTGCTGGGCATGACACAGTGCCAGGGAGTGTTTCATCTGTTGTACAGATGGGTTTCTGTTAGTCACACCAGACTCAACCGCACCTAACAACAGCAGCATCATAATAATGAATGATTAGTTAAAACCAAGGTAGCATTTAAGTATACATCCTACAATGAATATCCTCGAGTCATTTCTTCCCAGAAAATCAAAGCCTGACTCTCTTACTGCTATGATAGCAAGAACAGAGGATTTACAAAATCTAGATGAAGTGTTTGAAATGTTAGGAGAAAATTCAACAACACCCACAAAATGTGACTGTGAAGAAAACTACACAAACAAATATTTCCAGGGCTGATAAAAATTATCCTCTACTAATTGTGTGCTTTGTATTGTTTTTAAAAGCTACTCATGTGTAGGACAAAAAAGCAGACAAAATTAATCACAGACTCAGAATGATTCACTATGTACAGTTTACAAATTAATTAGTTTTCTCTTAATCTTTTCAATTAAAAAAGTGTTAAAGCATTAGTTTACTGCATACTTCAATGTTAAAATGCTGGTTAATTGCAAAACATTATTGGAGCCAATATTAAAATTCCCACTTACAAGTGCCAGGGAAGCCAAACACGTTTAAAGTTGATTTGCACATCCAGCCTTCCTAATTGGGTTTGGATGGCAGCAAAACTGTAATGAGGACATGTATGTGAAAGCTTCTCCCTTTGGCTTACACATGTGTGTGTCTACAAATATGTGTATCTATGTGTGGGGCTGGGGTTAAGCTCAGTTGGTAGAGAGCTGTTCTGTGCTCTCTGAGGCCCTGGGCCGGATCCCTTGCCCCACAAAAATGCTGGCTTATTCCAGGAGAAAGACCTGGCAGCCCACTCCTGAAACACTCCTCAAACAGACAGCCATCAAAAACCCCATGAACAGCAGAGAAGAACTGACATAGTGCTGGGTATGGCACAGTGTTGGGGAGTGTTTCATTCTGTTGTACACAGGGTCTCTATGAGTCAGACCCAACTCCATGGCACCTAACAACAACATGTGTGAGAATGCATTCTTAGTAGCATTAGGTTTCAATCACAGCATCATAAAATAGAAAATGAAGAGCAATGTACACAAATCCATTCACAACCTCCGAGCCTTTAATTTCAGGTGTTTCTTTCATTTTAGTTCTCTGTGTGAATCATATGGCTAGATTCAGCCCACAGGCATCTTTTATTCAGAAAATGAGGCAGGATGGATTTGATTAACATTTGGAATCAGTGCAGCTGACACATTCTAGAAAATTGTAAAATAGACCCTGAAGGTTTTCTCAAAGAGTTGCTATTAATGCTTCCGAAGCAGGCTTGACCATGAAGGTGGGTCGCACTGGCTCGAATGAAAACCTCCTCCTCTTAAATAGTCAGTACAGTGGGCGCAGATAACTACCCTGTTCTGTTTTCACTGTGTGCTGAATGGGTGTTGAGTTCCTGGGAGAAGGTCTCCAAATGGTGAATGTGACCAGCTGTGGGAGAGATAATTCCAACGGGGTGTTGAAAAGTCAATTCCCTGATGTCGGAAAAGTTGTTTCTAAAAATGCACAATAACCAGGCAGCACTGGCATAGCAAAGCAAGTTTAAGTCAACTACTGGGATTTAGCTCAGTTGGTAGAGCACTGTGCTGCAGTCTCTGAGGTCCCGAGTTCAATTCCCAGGACCACAAAAATGGGAGAAGGGCCTGGCAATCCACTCCCAAGGCAATCCCGAAACAGTCAGCCATTGAAAACCCTATGAGGGTCGCTATGAGTCAGATACCGACTCGAGGGCACCTAACACACACACACAGAAAGTAATGAACAAGGAAAACAATAGCAAGAACTCGAGTTTGTTTGTACACATGTGGTTAAGAATGCAGCAGAGAATAAGGGGGCTCAGCATCAGTTGGCGTTGGTCACGTCTTTGCTAAAATGTCTTATTCATGTCCCACAAACTTACAGTTTCAAGTCCTTCAAATGCATTTAGGAAAAGTCTCAAAGAACAGTGAATGGAATTAGTAGACAGTTTTTCCCCCAGTCATTTTAGTGTGTTTTTTAAAAAGGATAATCTGTGTTTTTGGAAAACTATTTTTACAAAGATGAGACATGCAATGTAGAAAAGATAGAGTTTTAAAAAGGAAAAAAGAATCACTCATTGCATCACCATCTAGAAAGAACTACTGGTTTTTTGATACACTTTTTATCTTTTCTAATCTGTATTTATTTGTCAATTCATTAAAGGCAGATTTCTTTCTTGGTAGCTGCTGTTAAAATTATCATGCAAAATGAGAAAATTTTCTTAACATAGCTACTCTAAACCTATGTTGTTGTTAGGTGCCATCAAGTCAGTGTCCGACTCATAGTGACCCTATGTAAAACATATGAAACACTATTGTAGTGCTTCTCTGCTGTTCATAGGGTTTTCAATGGCTGATTGTTTTTTGGGAGTAGGTTACCGGGTCCTTCTCCCAAGCCTACAGCACTGGGTGTTCCCAGTCAGTCTCTCAACCAACTCCTAGCCATGTCCATCCCTGCTTAGCTTCCAAGATCTGATGGGATCGGACGCCTCAGTGGTATGGCTGCAGGCACTCTAAACCTATTGTATATCATAACTGAATAAGGCATAAAAATATATTGTACATTGGGAAAAAACTAAATTTTGTTGATAAACAGAAGTAATGACTTCAATTTCATATGATGGCCAATTTTTTAAAAAGTAAGAGAATTGCAAGGAGAAAAGGAATAAGAGAATGTGAGAGATTTGGGAGAGAAATAACAAAGATCATGAAGATACAGTAGCAGGAGGGGAAGGAGGAAGGCATGGGCACGATGCCCTTTCCTTGCAGAAAGTCTGGATATCCGTGGCTGGTCCTGAGTCCCTCTGACACCCACATGAGCTTCTGCAGCCCAGCACACGTACAAAGGTGCTAGGAGGAAAATGCCCCTTGAAAAGGCCAAAGTTTTTCCAGACCAGAAACGTTCCTTGGTCAGTGGGCTGAGTGGAATGGTGTGTTCTCTCAGTTATTGACATAAATTTAAAAAATATTGGAATAACTAGCCCTGAGCAAATGCACCTAGCCTTGTTTCCGACTTCTGATATTCTGTCTTGCTTTTATTACTGGAACCCTCATTGTCAACCTTCCTTAAAATGAGCCTTATAAAAATCATGGGTGAGTTTCCTACTGCCTCTCTATCACAAGCTAAGCGCTTAGAAGAACACAGATTTGTTATCTTACAGTTTGGAGGTGAGTCAGAAGGATGCAATGGGCGTCATGGGGTGAACCAGGCTGTCAGGAGGGCTGCTTCCTTCTGGAAGTTCCGAGGGAGATTCGCTCCTTTGTCTTTGGCCCGTCCTCCATCTTCACATCCAGCAGGGGCCGCTCAAGTCTTTCTCACATCACACCCCTCTGGCACTAATTGCCTGCCTCCCTTTTTCATTTTTGAGGACCCTCGTGTTTATGTTGGACCCACAAAGAAAATCCAGGATATTCTCCCATCTCAGTGTCCTTACCACACCCACACCTGCAAACTCCTTTTAAGCCAGGTGGGATGCAGACTCCATGGATGAGGACCCAGATGTCCTTGGAGGACCATTATTCTTCCTACCACAAATATAACAGTGTGTTTTATAATTATTATTATTATAAAGAAAAATAAATAACATCAAATGTGTTTCCACTATGTTGCATAGCCTATAGCCGTACCACTGTGGTGTCCAATCCCGTCAGATCTCGGAAGCTAAGCAGGGTCGGGCCTGGTTAGTACTCTGATGGGAGACCTCCTGGGAACACCAGGCACTATAGACTTGGGAGAAGACCACAGCAACCCACTCCCCCCACCCAAAAAAACAGTCTGCCATTAAAAACCCTATGAATAGCAGAGAAGCACTACAATAGTGTTTTGTATATTGTACATAGGGTCGCTGTGAGTCACACACCAAGTTGATGATACCTAACAACAACAACATGTCACATAAGCAGAAAATAGCATGATAAGCATGTAAGAGTCAAATCTTGAGAGAGACCCATAGGTCAACCTTTTTCCCACTGGGAGAGCCCTTCTTCCATGTCTAAAGTGTTTTTAATATTATTTGACCTCATGGATTTTTGGAAAGTTTGAAATCTATCTACTTTCTCTCTCTCTCTCTCTCTCTCTCTCTCTCTCTCTCTCTCTCTCTCTCTCTCATTTGCTTCCTTTCTTTACTGTTTTCCAAAGACTGTTATGACCATATTTGGGGCGAAATATTAGCAGCAGGAGAAGCCAGAGTGTGAAAACTCAGTTAATATTCTCACGACTCCCGCTCTTGGCAGCCCCTAGAGAAACTGAAGCTGCATCCAGAATATGATGTATTTCCAAGGCCTTTCAGATCAAAGATTCTTAAGGGAACTTAATTGCAAATTAAAAATAGAGACTCTGTAGGAATAATTTGCTGTTATATCTCTCTAGATAACAAGAAATCAAAATGAGGAAGAGACAGTTCCCACTTTGTATCATTTCTGTCAGCAGAACGGTTTTATTTGCCATTTTTGCTCTTTAAGTATCACACTTGGAAGGAAGAAATGACCATGTGCCATCTCTGAGGTTGCCCTCTTCACAGCATCAGCTTCATACTTTTTCCAGGAGGTGGATGATGTGCAAAGGTGATTTCCTTAAGTTTACGGGACACAGATGCTCACATTTAGCTACTGAGGAGAAGGAATCCCAGAACTAAATGGAAAGCCCAGCCTGTGGTGTCTCTTTCTATCTATTCATGAGAGAAAAGAACACAGGTGTACTGGTTCTAGAACTTATTGAGAGCATTTGGCACGTACGAGCATTCTAACTGTAACAGAAAACAAGGTTCAGTTCTGCTGCCAAGGTTCAGTTCTGCTGCCTCAAGAGACAGGGTCATGGGAGAAAAGAGAGCTGTATTCAGCGGCCAAAGCATGGAGGAGTAGGAGACTCTGGACACAAGTCAGCCTTTCCATTCCAGAGAGTTGAGGAGTTCTGGATATAGGAGGTCATACTAAGAGAGAGAGAGAGAGAGAGAGAGAGAGAGAGAGACAAACAGACAGACACACACACAGAGAGAGAGAGACAGAGACAGAGACAGAGACAGAGAGACAGAGAGACAGAGACAGAGAAAGAAAGAGAGAAAGGAGAGAGTGAGAGTCAGTTTAATAAAAGGGAGGAATATTCAAGTCTGTTTCTGGGAATAGGTGGAGAACTTCCAATGCCTTGGGTGCCACTTCTTTCACTCCTTTCGTGATAGGGAGCTTAGAGTCATGGTGGCTGGAAGGTGCCTGTAGTTCTAAAGTTAAGGCTACAGAAGAGACAACACTACGTGCAGTCAGAGGTGTCAAGCCTTTCTGTCTTGTTCCAGTCACCCTATGGACCTCTGCCAGTCTACATGAGAAATCAGCCTTTTCAGCAAATGTTGCCCTCAGGTCTCTGCTGAGTGACCTGGGCAACTGTAATCATCATAACCCACATATCAGAGATGCTATCTGTAGCAAAGCTGAGGGATAATATCCAGAATTAGTGGTGTTTTGTCAACTCAAACAAATGAATTTAGAGGGTTTATTTAGGTTTTTCTTTCACAACATAACCTTCTTATGAGATGTTTTAGATGTTTCCAGAAAATTCCAGTTCACTATGCTATCCATTTCTTCTTCTGATTTTGTCATTTTCAGTATTTTCTTCCTTTCCCT
>VMDO01037253.1:0-14476 GCA_007922755.1 Pedetes capensis | reverse complement strand
CAATATACTGTAATAAAGGGCTAGGGTTTAGCTCAATTGGTAGAGTGCTGCTCTGCGCTCTCAGAAGCCCTGGGTGCTATCCTTAGCACTGCAAAAGTGGCAATCCATTCTCAAAGCAATCCCCGAAGCAATCAGCCATTGAAAACCTTATGAATAGCAGAGAAGCACTGATAGTCCCGGGCATGGCACAGTGTCAGGGAGTGTTTTGTTCTGTTGTACATAGGGTCGCTATGAGTCAGACCTGACTTGATGGCACCTAACAACAACAACTGTAATAAAAGTTATGTGAATGTGGTCTTCCTCTCAAAATATCTTATTGTACTATATTCACCTTTCTTTGTGATGGGTGAGATGATCCAATGCATATGTGATGAGCTGAAGTAAGGTGAATGATGTGGGGAATGTGTGTACTTGAACCCAGGTATAGCATGTGATAGCTAGACAATCGGTCTGATAACTGAGATGGCTCCTAAATGACTAATGGGTGAGTACCGTATACCATGTGGATGCACATGGAAAAGGGATGCTTCACTGCCCTGAGTGGGCTGGAATGAAATAGGGTGAGATTCCCTCATGCTGCTTAGAATAGTGTATGATTTAAAACTTAGAAATTAGTTCTGAAATTTTCCATGTAGCGTTTTTGGATCATGGTTGACCTTGGGTGACTGTAACCATGGAAAGTGAAGCTGAGGCAAGGGAGACTGCTGTGCTTAACAGATGAGCAAGAATCATAAAGTAATTTTACATTGCTGATTTAGGGTGGGAGGGTAGATGGTAGAGCCAAAACCCAGGGTGATCAGGGCTTATGTGACTCTCAGACCCTCCTCACAGTTGCCAATAGTAAAGTTGTGTGTCATGGAAGATATGCTGGTTGAAGGATGCTTTGCTATGACATGAGACTTTTGATTATTAGATAGAGGATAGGCAGCCACCATTATAAAACTAAATTATAATTGTGTCTCCCCCAGGCATTTATTGAATGTGACGCACTGTGCCAAGACTTTTATATATCTTTTTTCCCATTTAATTATCAGAAAGATCCATGGGACAAATAATATTAATATACCCTATTCATAGGTGGGTAATGTGAGTCTAAAGTCCCTGAAAGACTTACCTAAGCTTGCATGTACACAAGCTGGGTATCTTAGTCCATTTTCTGTGGCTATAACTAAATGCAACAGACTAGGTAACTTATATAGAATAAAGGTTTATTTAAGTCAGTTCTGAAGACTGTGAAGTTTGAGTGGCTGTATCTTGTGAGGTCTTCCTTGCTTCTGAGGATTCTGCAGAGCCCTAAGGTGGCACAAGATATCACACAGTGACAGACTGAGCATCCTAGCTGGGGTCTCTCTTCTCCTTATAAAGTCACAGTCCCATTGGATTAGGGCCCCACACATCTGGATTCATTTAACCTTAATTGTCTCCAAAGGTCCCCCCTCCAAATACCATATTTGGGTTTTCACCCTCTTAATACCTCAAAGTGTGGACTAAATTTAAATGTGAGTTTTGGTGGGGACATTCAATCCATAGCACTGGGGGTGGGACTCAGGCCTTTGGAATCAGAGCCTCTGCTCTTCTGTATTCTTTTATCATCTGTTTCTTCTTCTAGTTTGAATAGCAGGATTTTGATGGGGAAAAGGTGGAGATGCTGGATGCTGATGAGGGATGTCTACTTTCCCCTCTTCCTGCTCCCCACAAGCCTTGGGGAACCCGAAATAACTCCTCTCCCCGCCTTCCCTAATGAGCTAGTTTAAAATAGCTTGCCCTGTGTGGCAAAATGGCTCAGGTCCTGGGGGTGGAGGTGGGGGAGGTTCTCTTAATGCAGTCAGAAAGCAGTTCCTCCCTTGCTGTTTTGCCAGGAAGGTGATACCTGAATCCAAAGCTGAGTAATTAAAAACCCTCTTAACACCACTTGAAATCAAGTGCCTCATATGCAACACGCTGGGTCTGCTGTCCTCTGGGTTTGGGGTAATGATTGTCTTTCAATACCAGCCTCAATTGTAGTTTGAACCTCAAGAGAAGGAGACAGAACAAAAACAAGAACCTTTTAAAAAATAACAACATGAAAAACCCACAAAAAATTTCTTCCCTGCATTTTTGTTTCCCATAATTTTGTAACAGATCCCTTACCATTAGAACTTTTTAAAGTTTTAAGCAAACCCCAAACCTAAAGTAACACATAGCCTTTAGGAGAGCAGTTGGGCTTCAAGTCACTGTGTCCTTTTTCCTCTACAACAAAATCTCACATTTACTACAATAGCTTGCCATTAATTATATTTCTTTGGGATTCATATTGACTTTATGTTTACACTAGCAAGTTATTGTGAATTTAACACACTTGAGTAGTGATTTGCTTCTTTGAAGCACTGCAGAGTCTTCTTAAGTTCCCCCAGATGGCTTCTCCTTTTTCTGAGGAGATGTGGCCAGGAGTCGGGGCTGGGCTGAGGAGATGAGGTTCGTCTGTTCTTCTTTAGGCGCCATTCATTTTACTCTGCTGCCTTTAAGCAGGTGCGGATCAGTCCCTGATGTGTGTGTTCATGAATGATAAAATCTTCCTAAATTCTTCCTCTTTTTTTTTCACTACCCAAGTCAATGTCATTGTCATTGTTATGGCTTGGATATGAAGTGTCCCTCCAAAAGGCTCCTGTGTTAAAGGCTTGGTGCCTGATGGAGCATGCTCAGAGGCAGGGTTTTGGGGCCATGGTTGGATTACGAGGACTCTGAATTCACCAATGGATTAACCCATTGATGGATTCATAAGTTTTTTCTTTTCTGTTTTCTTTTTTTTATTGGAAAATTTTAACAGACACCTTAACGTGATTCATTCTGACATGCTTTTCATTGTGACATTTCCATACATGCATTTTGTTGTACATTACACAGATAAGTTCCCCTTTACCTTCTTGTGCACTTCCTCCCCCCATCCTAAACCCCACCAAAGACTTCTCTTCCATTTTCTTGTCTTTTTATGGTAATATTTTTCTATATATCCTGGGTTCTAATTATATTTAAGACAGAAACTTTTTCTGTAGTGAACTTTCTTTTTACATTGTTAGTACTATTACATGAATCTTCTAGTCCATCTATAATACTACCATTCTTTAGTATTATTGGTATATATATTTGGTATTATAATTATTTCCAGGACTATTAAAGTTGGGCTGTTCACCTTGAGGTCACCCCCTCTCCCATTCCTCATTCCTCCTTGTTCCTTCTCTCCCCTCTCTCTTCTCCCAGGATTGATGGACTCATGATTTGATGGCATCATTCAGAGGTGATGGAAACTAGCACATAGGGCCCGGTGGGAGGAAGTAGGCCACTGGGGGCATGCCTTTCAAGGGCATATCTTGTCCCTGACCTCTGTTGCTCTCTGTTTTCCAGCTGCCACGACATAAGCCCCTTTCTCTGTCCCTTGCTCCTGCCGCCATGACTGCAATGGAGCCCAGTGAATCACAGGCTGAAACCTCTGTGAAAGCGAAGCCCAAACACATCCCTCCTCTCTTAAGTTGTGTCTTTCAGGTGTTTGTCACAAGGGCACCACTATCATCTCCTCATTGTTTGAATATTTGCTGATAGCCAAGCACAATGCTAAACACCTCACATGTATTTTGCATGAGCTTTGCAGCACCTTGTGGAGTGGATCAGGCAACAGCATGGCAGGCATTGGCTGAAGAATGTCTACTACAGCTTAGTGTGATATAGGGAAACATGGAAATGTCCTCGTTTTTCATCAGCAAGGGATTAGAGCAGTGAAAGATGGTGCCTTCCCATGGTGGACTACACCCCAGCCACTGAAAAGTGTGTCCAAACAGAGTGTGGATGGAAGAGGGACGGTCGCACAGGTTAAAGAACTCTCCTCAGGTCCTGCTTGTGTTTGCCTCTGCCTCCCAGTCTTGATCCTCTTTCTCCCTAGGATCCAACTGGTATCATGTGCCAGTTCGTTAGGTACCAGAGCCCCAGATTCCCCCTACTGTGGGCCACACTTGGGAAACTGAGAAGCTCAGTAGGCATGTGGTTAAGAAGTGACTTGGCGCACCAGGCAAGGTGGCGCACGCCTGTATTCCCAGAAGCTTGGGAGGCGGAGGCGGGAGGATCTCAAGTTCGAGACCAGAGGCAGTCTGTGTAATTTAGCGAGACCCTGTCTCAAAAAGTAAAAAAAAAAAAAATGGGCTGGGGGTGCAGCTCAGTGGTCCAGCACTTGCAGAGCACGCAGGCGCAAGGCCCTGGGTCCAACCCCCAGTACCGAGGGAAAAAAAACACAGAGAGTGAGAGCGAGAGAGAGAGAGAGGGAGAGAGAGAGAGACAGACAGAGACAGAGATAGACAGACAGACAGACAGCCACTTGGCCTGAACTAAGCCTGAGTTTAAATCTTTTTTTTTTTTTTTTTTTTTTTTTGGCACTGGAGACTGAACCCAGGGCCTTCCTTGCCTATGGTAGGCAAGTGCCTCTCCTCTGAGCTAGGTTCCCAGCCATTTTTTTTTTTTCCTTTTTCTTTTTCTGAGACAAGATCTCACTAAATTGCTCAGGCTGGCCTTAAACTCACTATATAACCCAGGCTGGCCTTGAACTTGCAATCCTCCTGCGTCAGCCTTTGAAGGAGCTGGGATTATAGGTGTGCACTACCATGCCTGGCCTGGGTTTGAACCTGGAGCAGGCAAAACCCACCATTTCCCCCCTTAGTCTGTTTTCTGCAGAATAGCACACACTGAGTAATTGATAAACAATAGAAGTCTATCTGGGTCATAGTTCTGGAGGCTTGGAAGTCTAGGAGTATGGCACTAGCATGTGGTGAGGGGCTCTGCTGTGCCATTACATGGCAGAGGAGCAAAGCAAGCATGTGTGTGACAGAGAGGAAAAGTGGCAGGACTCATCCTTTTGTCTGGCCTACTCCCAGGACTGTAGTATAGTATTATAGTACTCTCTGCAGATGTACCGCTGTGGCATCCAGTCCTGTCAGATCTTGGAAGCTAAGCGGGGTCGGGCCTGGTTAGTACTTGGAGGGAGACCACCTGGGAACACCAGGTGCTGTGTAGGCTTGGGAGAAGGACCGGGCAATCCACTCCCAAAAACAATCAGCCATTGAAAACCCTATGAATAGTAGAGAAGCACTGATAGTAGTGTTTCACCTGTTATAGGTGGGATTGCTGTGAATCAGACAGTGACTGGGCAGCACCTGAAAACAACATTATAGTACTAATCCATTCCTGGGACAGGGCCTGCATGACCTAATCACCTCTTAAAAGTCCCCCTATTAATCCACTGTCACAATGGCAATTAAATTCCAGCATGAGTCTTGAAGGGGACATTCAAGCCATAGCACACACTCCCAGCATGGCACTCCCAGAATGTGTGGCATTTTGGCATGTCCAGGGGACAGGCTTTGCCTAGCCCTCTCCTCTCCCTCTGGCTGGTACAGAGCAGCAGAAAGAAGTCTAGGTGTCTGAGAGCCTCAGAGAGAGCTGTGGAACAAGAGAATCTTGCATTTGCAGATAGGAGGGGACGTAGTTATGACCCCTAAGTGTTGATGATTTACATCAGATGGGGCCTTGGGTGGAGGTCAACATTTTTAAGTGGCCCTGTCTCCTAATGACCTGGCCTCAGATCTAAGACAGCCCATAAAAAATGTGGAATCCCAAAGTCCTCCTAGAAAGTAGATTCAGTTAGAGAAAAATAACTTCAAGTTTCTTGTGACCTTGATTGAGTGGTTTGAGGTTCATAGACATTTCAGTGAGCATGTTTCCAAATTGGTTTCCCATTTGTGCCCTTATTTTTTTATTTGCTTAGGCTGGGAGGTTATTGTGTTTTGTGGCCCTAACCATTGCTGCTCCTGAGCTCATTTTTAATTTGGTGAGGTTCTTAGGATGGTCTTCTTGACAAAGAATCCAGTTGCCTGTTGGCATTTCTGCAATAGGTTAGAAATTCCATCCCATGGAAGACAGCAGTGGCACAATAAGAAATGGTGGGTGATGACTTCAAGGATGCTAAATTGTAGGGAGAAATTGGGAGGAAATTGTCAAAAACCCCAAAACTGGGAAAACAGCTTTTGAAGATCTGGTTTGTAAATTAGAAATCTAGGGAAAGTGAAAGTAACTTGATTGGACATTTGTATAAAACCTTTCATAAATTCTCTGAACCTGACTGGACAATTGGAAAACAAAGGACTCCAAGCTGATTGGCTCAGGCCATTCTGGCAAGCTATATAAGGAGCTGCACTGCAGCCGCACTTTCTCTCTCCACTATGGATCATTAGCAAGGAAAGGACTCTCTCTGGATTTGGCCAGCAAGACAGAAGTATCTCTGCTTGTGACCACCGAGACCAGGACAACTAGACGGCACTCTCAAGGAAAGACGGACTACAAGCAAGCTTAGCAAAGCCTCTTGGACCCAGCGCCAAGAGGCCAAAGCTGAGGACAGTCTCCTGTCCCACCGCTGGAGGCAGAAGAGCTGCCGCTGCCCCTGAGGCAGCGATAGACCTGAAGCGCTTAGGCTTCTAACACTCAGTCTGTAACACTTGTTATAGCTGTGTACTTGTTTGAGTTCCTCTCCGCCCTTATCAGGGCAGAGGCAATAAAGAGCTCTGTTGTCTTAGATGGGAAGGGGGGGGGAAACATAGAGGAGGGTAAGGGGTAGCCTATATGAATAATGCTTATCAAATTGCATATATGAAAATTGTCACAATGAAAAGCATGTCAAAATGAATCGCATTATGATGTACATTAAAAATTTCTAATTAAAAAAAAAAAAAAGGAAAAAAAAAAAAGAGAGCTCTGTTTGTCCCTGCAAGGCAAAAACGCCTGAGGCTTTTCCTTTCTTCTTCCCTGGGTTTGCGCCCCTCACCCAAGGATCCCGAGTGACTTGTGTTTTGTTATCTGCGTGTGTGGCTGTGCTGCCCATCTGAACATCTGGGCTGGACCGGGAGGTGTGCGCCCCACACTAAATGGCTTTATTAATCACAACCACCAACTAAAGGCAGTGTGTTTTCTCCTGGAATGGAGTGAGAGATTGCCTTGTCTTTGGCTGCTCCCCCAGTATAATCAAGGCATCAAGCTAAATTAAAGGAAATGCTCATCTTCTTGTGACAGCAGGTGGAAAATTACCTCTGATTATGAATTTGTTAGGTACAACAGTGACTCTGTGTGAATTATAACATTGCATTCATAAAAACAACCATTTAGGCTGGGCGTGGTGGTGCACACTTCTAATCTTAGCAATTTGGGAAGCTGAGGCAGGAGGATCATGAGTTTGTGGCTGGAGGCCTCCTGTGTAACTTAGCAAGACCATGTCTCAATAAATAAATAAATAAGTAAATAAAGTAAAAATTGACTGAAGGTGCAGGCCAGCAGTAGAGCAATTGCAAAGTATGTGAAAGGCCCTAGATTCAACCCCTGAGTACCACAAAAAATCAAATCAAACCAAAACAAAAAAACACAACCATTTAGGGCATCATTTTGAAATAAGTACAAAATCTCAGAATCTGATGATGAGTTCATTTCAGATCGTCTACTGTGCTTTTATGCCTGCAGTCATAGCCCTTTGGCATCCGATCCTGTCAGATCTCAGAAGCTAAGCAGTGTGGGGCCCTGGTTAGTACTTGGATGGGAGACTGCCTGGGAACACCAGGTGCTGTAGGCTTGGGAGACGGACCCATCAACCCACTCCCAAAAATCAATCTGCTGTTGAAAACCCTATGAACAGCAGAGAAGCACTGACAATAGTGTTTTGCCTGTTGTACACAGGGTCACTATGAGTCAGATACCAACCTGATGGCACCTAACAACAACAACTGTGTTTTTGTAAAGCTCACTACTCTGACAATTTGTGACCCCCAAACTTTGTTCAAAGCATAAGGTACAGTATAAAGAACACTGGGTCTACCACATTTGTTATGGACTGGAGTGTGACTTGAATATTTTTACAGCTCTGTTTCCCTATCTGTAAAATGAGAAGGCAGAAGTGTGCATTCCTTAAGTAATCTTTTCTCAAACTTTGATGGGCTACTCAATGTAGGGCCACAGTCCAGAAGCAACAGCTTCTCCCCAGAGTTTGTTAGAAATGCATAATCTCAGTACCTAGCCCAGATTTACTAGTTTCAAACTATAATGTGCACACGTTGTCTGGGGATCATGTTACAATGTAGATTCTGATTTAGTGGATCTGGAGTGGGGCACCAGGTTCTGCATTCCAACAAACTTCCAGGAGATGTTGCTGTTCCACCAACTACACTTGAAGTAGTGACATTCTAAGATCCCTTTTAGCTGTGTATTATAATAGGAGATGACATTTATTGGGTACAAGGCATTGTGCTCAATACTCTGTATGTATTGTTTCACTTAATTCTAAGAACCCTGCAGAAGGGATACTATTAACAACATCCACACTTTATAGATAACGAAGACAAGGATCCTGGATATAGCCAACAAGATGGACACGTGGAAGGGAGAGTTGGGCTTGAACTAAGATAATATGGCTCTATTGCTCGTTTGGCTAATAGCATTATTCTATTGCTTCCCAAGTCATGAAGGTTTTGGAAAATTCTAACTCTTACTTCTTCACCTTTCTGAGTCAAGTGGTGGTGGTTGGTTCTCTGTGGAGCAGCAGGACAGTGGTATAACCAGTTGACATGCACCAGTTCTACTTCATTCTTTTCCAGGGTTGTATAGTAGCAGGTGGTAAAATGGACTTAGTTTGCTCTGGGCCCGAAATGCCTGTGTTAAATGCCCAACCCTTGGATGATGGCATTAGGAGGTGGGACCTTTGGGAGATAATTAGGTCATGAGAGTCAGGAGGGTGATGGGTAAGATTTGGGTTGCCTTGCCACTTTCATCATGTAAGGATGCAGCTGGTAGTGATCAGTCTGCAGCATGGAAGAAGGTTCTTACGTGAACTTGACCATACAGGGCACCCCAATCTTAGACTTCCAGCCTCCACAACTGTGAGTAATAAATCTGTATTGATTATAAGCCACTCGATTTATGGTGTTTTGCTATAGCAGATCAAATGGACTAAGATAGATGTGTTAATTATATGTCTTCCTATCAAGGCACACTTTTGAGCAGTCTAGTTTTTTTCTTATTATGAACAATGCTGCAATAAACACATTTGTACATACAATTTGTACACAGAGTGACTGTGGCACAGATTCCTAGAAGTCTCATGCCTGGACCAAAGGATATGCATTGTTATATTTGGAAAAATACTGCCATCTTGCCTACCATTGGGGTTCATAGTTTGCATATTAAGATTAAAGCTCCTCATTGAATAGCCAAATTAAAACTTCAAATCCCCAATTTCTTTGAGCAAAAATTCTTACCTCATATATTTTTTTCTTTTCTTTCTTCTCCCCCATCCGCAGTTCTGGAGCATTGAACCCAGGGCCTCATGCATGCTTTGCAAGTGCTCTACCACTGAGCTGTACCTCTAGCCCATTTTAAATTTTTTATCTTGAGACAGGGTCTCACTGAGTAATACAGGCTGCTTCTGGCCTCAAACTTGTGATCCTCCTGCTTCTACCTCCTTAGTTGCTGGGATTACAGGCATGAACCACCATGCCTCGCTTCTTATTTCGTATTTTCACATAGTAGAACGATTACCTATGAAGGTGGACTCTCCTTTGGTTGTTTCTTCTACCAAAATGTTGACATCATTGGGAAACAGTGATGTCTTTTTTAAAACTTGAAAATATAGAGAAAAGGATATCATGAAGCTGGAATATATTGACCCTATATTCCTTGAGTTAGATGTCTGAAAAGTCAAACCTCCTACTTGGGAAAATGGAATTGCTTGGTTGCCCTGCTTGCTCCACATAAATAGCCTAAATCTCAGAAGATTCTGTCTAGGGCAGCTGAAACTTTAGGAAAAAAAAAAAAAGCACAAAGGCTCATTTTGATGAGAAGACTGAATGCTAAATGGTTGTTTGGGGAACCAACTTAGACTTTGGGCTGAAATTCAAGATGTTATACATTTGCCTACATATTTGATTTAATACTAGGCTCAAGTTCCCAAGCCTTCTTTGATGGATCTTTTTATTTGCGTGTCTGGGTATTTCTCCCTTCCTCCTATAAATGGTTATTTCTCTACACAGGTACACGTGGGAGAATATTTAATTAGAATTGAAAATGTTTTGAGCATGTTAAGTAGAATCTAAGTGATAAGTATCATGATCTTTAAATGCTACAATAAGCATTATAATACATGTCTAATTCACTGATGAGTGCTTGGCATGTCTCTGACAAATTTTTAATAAATTGCTCAAAAGAGCCCTTTAGAAAGTGTCATTTCACACTATATAACTCTACCACTGATATTTCTCAACCTTGTCTATCTGCAGAAATGGGAAATTCTTTTGAACATTTTTCTTAACTGATTCTGATTTATGGGCTCTGGTGGGAGCTCCTGGGACTTGTTGCAACATACTGTAAATGAAATCTGCTAGCTATACAATTTGAAAAGTGAAGGTTGCAGTCTCTAAGTTTTCAAAAGCAGCTCATTTCACCTAGACAATGAATTATGGGATCCATAAGTACATAGAAAGCGTGGGTCCTGCACTTGGTGTGTATCTTCAAGGGAAAAGCTGTATGAATCTTACTAAGACTGTCCACAGCCCACATGTCATCTGGAGGGTATTATGAGAAGATTTATAGAAATTTAATTGGTTGTTAGTGTTAGGGGCGGCAATTCCTTAGCATCAAAGGACCCAATAAATTCTGCCCCTGTCCAGATCCCAAACTTTGCAATTAAATTTGGTGTAAGTAAAAGATACTTTGGAAATCAATTGATTTTTTTTCCCAAAAAGACATTAATTTAAGGAAGTCTGTGGCTGCAGAGAAACTCTTAAATTACTTGAAAGTAGAAAAGAATAACACTGGGTTTGGCAGAATCATTTATTTCCTATTATGGGCCCCAAGCTAGATGTTCTAACCCCAGATTTTGATAGGAAGTATTTAATTTCAGTCTTCTTTATCTGCATGAAAATATCTGAAAAGATTAAAGATCCTGATATTGATGAAGTAGTAGAAGTGGAAGAGGTTAAATATGTCATGCATATTCATACTGATGAGGGAAACTGCATCTCTGCCTTAAGAATACTCTTTTTATTTTGGAATAATTTTACAAAAAATTTACAAAGCTAACATAAAGAGTTCCTATATACTTGTTACCCCTTCACCCCTAATGTTAACATCTTATATAACCACGGTGTGGTTGTCAAAACTAAGAAATTGATGTTTGTACATTACTGTTTACCAAACTCCAGACTTTATTCAGGCTTTATTTGCCTTCTTTTTCTTTCATTAATACCATTTACCTGATCCATATTCCTGTCTGAGATACCACATTACACTGAGTTGTGTCCCCTTAGCTTTTTCTGGTCTGCGACAGTTTCTCAGTCAATCCTTGTTTTTCATGATCTTGACAGTTTTGAGGAATACCGGTCAGGTATTTTATATAGTGTCCCTCACTTTGGGTTTATCTTGGTGTCTTTTCTCATGATTAGGCTGAGATTATGGGCTTCAGGAGGAAGACACCACACAGGTGAAATGCCCATCTCACTATCTTGTATCACACCACATCCCATCATATCACATCACATCACACACCATATTGTTTAGTATCATATCACATTATCCTGAGTTCAACGTGATTTGTCACTGGACATATTAACCTTGATCTCTTGGTTAAGGTAGTGTCTGCCAGTCTAGATCAGTGAAAGAGTGTAGTAATTGATTAGTGATGTCTGCCACGAGGACAGATGTAGGTAATAGCAGTTCTCACAGCAGGTATTTGCTTTCCTTGACTCTTCATAATCATTAGTTCTTACAGACGAAGAAACAGATTTGGTTAACAGATTTTCATGTCATTGTATTTATAGCCCAGTTGCTTTTATTTAAGTATTCAAAAACCAGTTACCCAAGATATTTACTGAGCACCTAAAATATGCAAGGGCCATATTTATGTTTCTCATTTAGTGGACTAAGAGAACATTAAGTTTTTAGTTGAAAAAATTAAAAACTCAAAAAAAAAAATTGAAACACACCAGATGCCTATAAAGTCACAATTATTGTCTAAAGTATAGAGGGCTGAGACTGGAATCCTATCTTTGGACTCTTTAATCTGCTGAATCCCTGCTAGTATCGACTACTGTCCTTACTAAGTCTCTAAAGCCAAAGTACCTCCAGGAGATCGCAGAACTGAGCACTTCCCAGTGTGTGGGAGAATTGGGCATCAGGTCACATTCTATTTCACCCAGACATTTTTAGTTATTGTGAATAAAGGGAGCATTTTTACAAACAACTGTGAGCTTTCAAAAGTTTAGTCAGGGGGGAACAATTCAGAATGGTATGGTTGTTATTGTCTGGTGCATTGAGTTGAGTCTGACTCATAGCAACCCTATGTACAACAGAATGAGACACTCCCCAACACTGTGCCATGACTGGTGCTATGTCAGTGTTTCTCTGCTATTCATAGGGGTTTCAATGGCTCCTTGTTTAAGGATTGGGACTGAATCAGGAGTGGGCAGCCAGGTCCTTCTCCCGTTTTTGCAGTGCTGGGGATTGAACCTAGGGCCTCAGAGAGTGCAGAGCAGTAGCAGCCATTTATCAGGTAGCCAGCAGGATGCTAGCTTTGCATTGGTGAATAAAGTAGATGCGTACTCTGCCCAAGTGCAACGTACAGTCTAGTGCAATATAAAGATGCAAAATAAATGATAATAATAATAATGACAAAGTATGAAGGATGCTATGAAGGAGACAAACCTGGAGTGTTGGCACTGTAAAAGGAGAATACCAGCCACTGTGGTGCATACCTGCAATCCTGATGACTCACGAGGCAGAGGTAGGAGGATTATGAGTTCAGGGCCGGAGGCAGCCTGTGCAACTTTGTGAGACAATGTCTCAAAATAAAGATAAATAAAGGGGCTGGGGGTGCAGCTCAGTGGTAGAGTACTTGCCTAGCATGTATGGGAGGCCCTGGGTTCAACCCCCAATACTGAAAAGGAACAAAAGAGAAGAAAGAAAGAAAGAAAGAAAGGGGGGGGGGAGAAAGAAAGAAGGAGGGCAATGTAATGAAAATGCTCAGCTAAGAGTGGCTGAGAAAGTGATCCTTATACTGAGCAGATGGCAATCCTGCAAAATGTCTGAGTTCAAGGGTCCTTTCCTTTCCACAGAGGCTCTAAGAGGAAAGGATGACAGGTCTGAAGAACAGGAAGAAGGCCTGGAGGCTGGATTTTAGTAAGCAATGGAGCAGTGACATGTTGGTCCTCTGTGCATATGCCCTGGGCACTCAGTGTTCCTGTATACAGTGGTGGCTTTTCCTGGCATACTGGGTCAACACACTGGGCAGGCTGGAGGTGTCGGGGAGTTGATGTCCCGGGAGCTGTTCTTGAGCTGTGATGAAGGGGGCTGGTGGGTGAACATCCTCCCTCAGTGGGACAAGTCAAGGCAGGTTCTGCGCCTTTCATTGTCTCCCACGAGTCCTCCGGGGATTGGACTTGATTGCCCATCGTGATAAGCTGCTCAGTAGCGTACCTTTTCCTAACTTCCTCCCTTTGCTGCCGCCTTTCTCATTCCCTTATCATCTGCCTCTCCCGTAAGCTGCTTGGACTCATATCCTTGTCTCAGAGCCTCATCTGGATGAATCCAACCTGTAATAAATGCAGAGGGTGATACATGCTCTGTTAGAAACGTGGGCAGTGGCGAGAGCATGCAGGGCTTAGGCAGGCTTTGTAAAGAGGTTTCATTTCATTCTGAGAGCTGTAGGAAGCAACAGTAGGCTCTTAGGAAAGAGGAACTTGATTGCATTTAGGTTTTAAAAAGGATACTCTTAAATGATAGGCTAGCCTCACAATCGTGGATTTAGATCGACATCTTAGTGAGAATCTATCTGAGCTCTTACCTTAAGAAAATGAGACCCATAGAAGGATCGACTTGCCCAAGGCCCACACAATGATAGAGGTGTGACTCGTCCAAGTTAGATCTCACGATCCTGGTCTCCGGACTCACCAGGACTCAGTGGTGGCTTCTTCCTAAGCTTGTATTGGCTCTGATAGCCTCATAAAATAGTTACCTCCAAGGCAGAATTCACTCCGGAATACAAAATGGATTTTGAATTCAACATTGTGTTATAGAGGACTGTATTAGATAATTACCGTTAGACAGCTGAAATTGCAGGAGGGAAAAAACAGTTAAGACACCGGCCTTGTTATTAAGTATTAAAGACACTGAAGGGTTTCGCCACGCGGTAAGTACCAGGATAGGGCATGATAACCATTTGCAAATATTTGTAAAGGTTCAGACAGGAGAGAGAGAGAGAGAGAAATTACTTAGAACAGTGGAGAAAAGCTTGAAGTAATGAGGTGGAACAAAAGGGAAATATTATTAGCTGGAGAGTGGGAATGAGGTCTGTGTGAGGAGAACCAGTCAATTGTATTTACACGCAAACCCAATTGTCTGAGTGAATCTTATGTAATGTTTGAAATAAAAA